>BGPR01005662.1:0-64680 GCA_013235015.1 Araneus ventricosus
GGAAAATAAAAATAAACACTGACAAATGCCAAGCTGCATATTTTTCACGGCGTAGAAACACTCCCGAGTACCCGAAACTTTACCGCAGAGCAATTCCATAGAGCGACAGCACCAAGTATATGGGAGTTACCCTATATAAAAGACTGACTTTCAAAAAACACATTTATAACAACAGACAAAAAGTCAATGCCATAAAATCCATTCTCTATCCACTCATAGGCAGGAAGTCAAATCTCTCTCTGGGCAACAAGTTACTCCTTTATAAATCACTCGTACGACCAGTTATGAGTTGCGCCTCCCCAGTGTGGCGTGCGGCCGCCAAAAGTCACATCAAAAATCTAGAATCAGCTCAAAATATCATAGCCCGACAAATCACAAACTCACCATGGTTCATTCGTAACAGGTATATAGCCAAAGACATTAAACTCAAAACTATTAAAGAGCATTTTAAAAAACTTGCAATAAACTTTTTCAACAAAATAGAAAACAGTAATAGCCCAGCGATCCAAGAAATTACAACTTACGATCCCAGCCACTCCCGAAAGAAACGGCTCTCAAGGACACTTCTCAATCCAGATTAAACAAGCATGCTGACTACCCCACTCATGAAGATGTACCATACAAGGAAGAAAGCCAACTAGCCCTTTTCAGGGCTTACGTGGAAGGCTAACCCCCTCTCCGGACCTAAGCCAAAAAGCTAGTTCAGATGCGAAACGGAAGTCACTAACGCCAGTGCCAAAATCAGGTAACGGGTTACCCCATTTACTAACCAAACCCTTTTCATTCCAAGTTTTTATTTATTTATTTATTTTCTAATTTTTTCTTTTTATTTCTCAGTTTTATTATATTTTCCATATCTTGTTGTATGCATGTGAGAATGGAAGGTTGAATGAATGAAGCGAAAGGAGACGAATAATTGAGACATCTAATTGGACTTAATTACTAATAACTTCCCTTTCAGCACTAATAGTAATCTTCTTTCCAGGTAATATTAGTTAACTAGGTTAAACTCAACTTTTCAGCCAGGGGTATAGGTGCCAAGTGTCACGTTTCGGAGATTGTGAACCATCGAGTTCGCGTGCTCCGTTAAAAGCAATCATCGCTGGTGTATGTGAAGCATATTTGCTTTGTAAAAAATTAAAATTTCTTTGAGAGACAGGGGCTCAGGTAAAGTTTTTCATACTACTGTGAAATTTACATTGCCCAATTTATTTATGTGTTTCATTAAAATACGTAAATTTTCTGTTAAATCTACAATATACTTAATTTTTTTGAGAAAGTTTATTACAGTTTTATATTCTGGGAGAATAGGAATTCCATTAAAAAAATTATTATCCACGGAAAAACAGTTTCTAGGCAAATGCTACGGGATTATAGATGGCAAATTTTTCTATGTCTATATAGTCACTATATAGTAAAAAGGGCTCTAAAAAGGAGTTCACATTATTAGTCTTTCTGACAAAACTTTCGTCTTAAATTGAATCGTTATTTGATATTAGTTTAAGCTGGTCAATAATAGGATTCTGTATTTCTTTGTTTATAAATAAAGGTTTCACATTTTCCTGACAAGTCTGTTTCTGCTGATTCCACTAACTTCGAACTAATCGAAATGTTTTTATTTGGATTTATAAAATGTTTAATGTTTCCGCTTAGTTAATACGGAAACTCAAACCATCTTTTTTTAATGTGGTTTGGATATTTCTTGTTGAGAATCGGGGAAAAATATTTTGGTTTCACTTTCTATTAGAGATTGAAATCGGTAAAAGATTCTTTTAGGCCTCGTGTTCACATCCCACTTTATCCAAGAAGGGAATTGCCATTAAGCAAAGAATACAACCGCCTTCTTTGCATGCCAGAAACATATATTTAAAACAAAATTCAGTTTAACATTTTTTCTCAAGTATTTGTCTTTATCAAATGCTTCATACGTTTTATTTGTAAAAAAAAGATATTATTTCTACTAAGAGCATCTTAGTCTTCATAATTTTTGTTGGAAATAATACGCAGTTTACTTTCTTTCCTTCTACTCATTCAATAGTCAACCAATCACAAGCTATTGTGATGATGTCATGTTGTAAATGTCACGGAGAGCGGAAAGAGGATTGATATGTACTTCTAACTATACGCTTGTAAAACGTCTCCATGTCTGTGTCGTTATAATTGTCTTACGTCTATGTGTTTAAAAAAATGATGATTACTTTAAACTGGTTCTCATCTCTGCCTACTACACTCTGCCAATTTTCACTTCATTTTTAGATGTTTATTGATAAAATTAAATGTTTTTGCTCATGCATTCGATCTTAATTGGTATGTTGCATTGACAAGATTTGTTCAGAAAAATAAAGTGATACCAATTTGTTATACATAACACATGAATTAATTTTACATCTGTTTCATTCGCGAAATCAAAAAAGATACGTTTCGCTAAAATAGACGATATAAAAATCAGGTAATATACAGTAAACGTAAAGTCGGGAGAAGACGAAGCGTGGGAAAGAATCCCAAAAAGAAAAAACAGAAGCGTCGTTCGACTCTTGTCGCTTACAAATATAAACAATTTTTAAAGGACTATTCTATTGTAGCAATTTGAGCCATACTCGAATGGCACGATTTCGCAACCAACACAAATCGCAGTCGGCAACTAAATCCAGCCATAAATCTTTATAAAAGCAGTCAGCTATTGATTGGAAGCAAATACAATAAGAGCTAAAAGGATTTTATACCTATAAAAGAAATATAAGAAACTATTCTACAATAGGGTGGGTCAAAAATGAGTTTTTTTCGCCATTCAATCCTGCTCATTGCGGAAAATTTGCTCCTCGGCACAAGTAGATTACTCTGTAATTTTTTTCAATTCGAGTTCAATTCAGTTTTGAGGTGGTGTAAGCAGCTTGCAGTTTTAAATTCGAGAGGAATGCAACAAGTGATATACGGAATAAAAAGTGTCTAATAAATAATTCTAAAATTTAAAAACACGTCAAATTGATGATACTCATGTTAACATGGGGATGAAAAGGATGTTATTCGACACCATTTTGTTGCAATTAAGAAATTTAGGCTCAAATTTAAATAATGTCGTTAGCAGCCTTAGCATGCAATACTTATTCTCTAGAAGACATTTCGGTTCTAACCAAAATCAGATTTGATCTTCGAAATGCAACGATCGTCGATTATATTAGCCGTCTAAATTGGAGCAATGAAATACAGAACTCGCTACGAGGAGACGTCTGTAACACCCGCAAAAACTGCATGTAAAAATTTGGGAACACGTGAATATAATGTCAGTATTAAATTTTCCTAAATATGACTACAATGAATCAAATTAGACACGAATAAAATTTAAACTGTATAATTCTTAAGAATAATTCAAGAATTAGGTTATAATAACTGTCTTTTATCTTTGTTGATTGTTGTTTAACATTTTAAGAAACTACTAATACGAATATGGAAAGTCGCTTCCCAGCAATGTTAGTCTTATGGTTGGGAAGAGAGTTTTACAAGATTGAGCATGGATTGAGGGGCAGCGGCTGTTCCGGGATCCCTGATCTTGGCGACCATTTTGGCGACATGGCGACAAATCTTGCGACCTTGGCGACAAATACATGATTCCAGAAAATTTAACCCTTTCCTCGATATTTCTACTAGGAAAGGGAATACGCTTGAGCATACAAGACCATGGGACGTCAAGGCCTTTCGGAGAGAATATATAAGGACCGCGCCTGGATCAGAGGGAGTAGCGCTGATCCATTGGGAACGACTTTGGAGTTTCGTCCGCAGTGCGAGCTAGAAAGCTGGTGAGCTGAGCGCTATTGAAAGAGCACTTATTGTCGTTACTAGTTATTTGCTGACTGTTTGTGTTGTTAAATATCAAAGTGCTGAACTGTTATTACCTGTGACTTGTTGTCTGTTTACATTGGTAATCTGTGCAAGAACTATTGTTTCCTGTACCTGTATTACGTGTTTCCCTGCATATTTGTAAATAAACCTTCATTCTCCATCATCCTGCGTGTTGGATTGTTTACACCATACACCCACATAAAGACTTTTGTAACAATATGGTGCCAATTATCTTACCAACATTAAATGAGATCATATTTTTATTTCAAATTTTTTAAACTTTCGACTGAAAGGCCACAACGCATATTAGTAACTAATTCATTGCATTGAAATATGGCGAAGAGGTTTATCAGATTTAATTTTTCAGCAAAATAAACGGCAGACCTGGCAGGAATTAGTTATCAGCCCTCATTAAAATAATCTTAGCAATGCATGTTGGTGAGTTCACAGAAAATGCATTGCTTTTCAATGTAGAGATATATTATATATCCATTGAAATGAATAATTAAATAATTAAAAAATAAATGATTAATTAAAATTTAGAATGGATATTTTAAAAATATTTAAAAGGAATACGTGGCGCTGGATTCTAATTTAGAAAATTAAGGGTTCTTTTCTGAATATTTAATGGATATTTTATTATTTACATAAGAAATGAGCGAAACATAACCGCTCCAAATAATAATATAATAAAAGAATTATGTTGTCTACATCAGTTTATCCAGATAAATAAAACATGTTTTAAATATTTAATAGGTATCTTCTTTTTTTCAATACTAGAATTACGATTTCCGAATTTCCAGCACTTTAAATGGGATTTTACTTAATATACTTTTTAAATTTTATTCTAAACCTAGAAAGTTGTCAATTTTTTACAGTTAAAGAAATTTTAAAAATTCTTATTATTTTTAATTTTGAAAAGACATAAATTTTCAGAGAACTGACATGCATTTGTTGTTAAAATTATTGTAAAAATTGCTTATATACTGATTTTAGCCAGATCGCTTTTTATTTTGTTCAGAAGCTAAACTTATGGTCAACTCAGTCTATACAAAATGAAATTTTTGAATTAATAATTTGCTCCCATTTCAATATTTTCGCAGTAATTACTACACGTTACATAAAATAGTTTTTCAATATCTATGTAACTCGCCATTATTTGACTAGTTTCTTAAAATAACTCGATGAAACATGGTTATTGCAAATATCGACATTGAATGATTCATAATAATATTACAGCCCATATTTTTGGGTTGTACTTTAATTTATTACCGTCATATTTACAAAAAAGAGATATTTTTAAGTTATATTTTCATGCTTATTTTGTTGTTTGCAATCGCCTATTTGTAATCATTTCTAGGTTATTCTTTTAAGGTTTTAGAGGTCAGTATGAATAAAGAATGGCACATTTTGGAGATGAGATCATATTTCGGTTATTTTCGGAAAACGATCTAAGAAACTAGGCATTGTATGTTATGGTTGCTAACGGCCATCATTTTCAATATGGCTTCAGCCTCTTAGCAGCAATAAAACATATGTAAAAAGTTTCCTTTTTAACAACATTCAGCGTCAGTTAACACGAATACCTTATAGTTGGAATATTTTTTACCCTTACAGTCGTTTAATTGTTGTTTTTATATATATTACTTGTCGCTTACTCTATTGTAGTTAAATCCTCAACCGAAAGATTTGACCAAAAATTATATTTAAAAAAAAACTACTGGTACTGAGAAGTAACTTTTCCACTCTATATTGAGTTTCATTTGGAATAAAAATGTTTTTTGGCCGCCTTAATGTGCATTGGTTAAGGAGTTTGAGTTCTGAAAATGTATCCTTTTATACTATTGCAAAGCACTTCTCGAAATGCAAACAGATTCATTGAAAGACATCATTCAATCCATTTTGATATTTCGATACAGAACCGAAATAGTGATGAGGTAACTAGAATGATATTATGCTCGGGAAATTCTGTATATCCTCTCTTCTTTGGTTTGCGAGATTATTATTCTAAAAGAATGAATGAGGTTCTTAAATAGATAATTATTCGTCATATATACAAGTAGCTGATGATCTTGCTCAATAAACACAATATCAGTTTCCTGTGAAAGTTTTCATGGCTTATAAAGGGGATGCAACAAAGAAATTTTGTTTCATTATTATAATAATATATTTATAATATAGGAAATGTTTTGGCCTTGGCTTCTTTTATGCTGCTACTAATAATAAGTGGTCAAATTTATTGTCTGTATCGTACGTAATCAGACGTTCTCGATCACATCCACACAAATTCTCTATAAGTATCGAAAAATAACTTCATTTTCATTGATAATTCCCTATACTATCTTGCATACTTCTATATAATAGTGCTACTTATAATATTCGCATTTTGTCAAAATTCGTTGTATATGTCTTAAGCAACAAACGTTCTTGTTTGTCCTCAATAAAAATAATGAAAGTTGGAAGTAAAGGTATAATAAAAATTCAGGAATTTATTTATATCTGATGAGTATTTATATTGTTGTTTAATTCGTAATTTCAACGATAATTTCGAAAATTATCAACCGAAGAATAAAATATATTTTCATTTCACACAAGTAATATAGAGCCGATAAACACATGCTATAATTAAAATTACAAAAATATTTTCATCCATTGTGAATGAAAAGATTCATTGCAAAACATTATTTACAAATATGTGCCTTTTTCTATAATTTCTTACTATAGTGAAGAATTTTTTGACACAATTATGATTTCGATCTACAATTGTAATGAAAAGGACACGTGTCAATTTTCATACATTCTGGCAGTTGTAAAACTTCTAAATACAAAAATGTCTTCAATTGCAATTTTTTGACGGTTTCAATACATTTTCTATCGCTAACAGCGGCAGCGATTCGGGGGGAGGGGGCACTTGTTCCCCTCCCCTTTAAGGAAAATTTAATTTTTTATTTCATCTTAGCTGCCTGAAATTATTAATTATAATAAAACAATAGTGTCTTTCAAAACTAGCAAATTTTGTATCTAAATTTTTAAATTTTGTTCAAAACCTCCTATTCGGAGTACTTTTCGGTGTCTATAAATGTTTTGCCCCCCCCTTTCACTTTTGCCACTCAAATGTTGCCACTAATCGATACTTCGATGCGCTAAGATAAAAGTAACAAATTTGACCACAGAGGATGAAGGAAACAAAAATTGTATCGTATAGCACATATTGAAAGGATTGCTATTTAACCAGTTAACTGTTTCGACATCTTTGGAAAATGTGTATTTAAACAATGACTTTAAGCGATGACCAGTATACTCGTCAAACTCGTTTCTTTATTTTATTACTCACATTCATTCATTTTACAACATTTTTCTGCACATCTTTATAATATTTACGTGCTTCAAATTCTTTCGTTGCACTGTAATGTACTATATTTGTTGATCTGGTAATGGTTTGATAGAGACTAATTTACTTTCGTCGATTAGACAAAAATATTGAGCCACTTATTGCATAGGCCAAAACAATATATGAATCCGATATTGCTTCAGTGATGACTAATAAAAGTCAACAATACATTTACGAAAAATAATTCATACCATATACGGTTCTTTCATAATTATGATTTATAAGCTTTTATTTCGACTTGGCCTCAAAATATTTCAAACAACTTAAAGTTCGCGAATATACTTTACTCTTCACTGAAATTGCAATTTAAACTGCAAATTGTCACTATTGTTTACTCATGACGAATATATTCGTCATAACACAAAATTGTGTGCTTTTTCATGACGAGTATACTCGTCATAAATAGTTAACTGGTTAAATGAAACCCCCAACTACAAGATATTATCCAGATGAAACACAACTCAATGATCATTAGTCAAAGCTGTAAGAAGAAAACAAGATGACACATAAGCTTCACGTACCAAGTTAAGCCATTCATATATAATAATCTCGGAAATAGAGGATAGAGCCTATTTCTGCCATCAAGCAGCCAAGATGGTTGTGCGAATAACCGAACTATCTTAAATCAGTTGCTCATGATTATTATAGACAGGAAGAATAGAAAAGTCATCTAATATAAAAATATTAATACTTCAACGACGATCTTGTTTTATTTATGTACACAAATGCAAGCTTGAAATCGCTAAACACTTGTCAGCCTTTTTGTCACATTTTTAACGAAAAAAAAGTTGTAGAAACATTGCCTTAGAATAAAATAAGTGGATATCATTCAAGAGAATTATTAGCACAATATACATTGAAACTCAAATGTAACCTTTTCTCAAAGACTAGTCTAAAAATCATAATCTTGACGACTATTGTAACTATAGAAAAAAAATTAATATTTAAATCCCCCTTTGATAAAACATTTCAGCTCATAAAATGCTTAACTGCTTGTACAAAATAGTTATATCCAGATGAAATTGGTCATAAACGCAAACGACAAGAGTTGTAAATTTATCAACGAACTTTTTATTGAAACATTGAATTGGTAGAGCAGCGGATAGCATGGGGCACTTAATTTTTTTTATATAATACATATTATTTTTGGACCAGTATTATTAAATTAGTATTTTATAAATGAAAGATATTAAAACAATTTTATCATGATTTTGCTCATAATTAATTAGTAAAACGTGAAATTTAAAAAATCTGATAAAAATGTATTCAAATCCATTATTTATATTTAGAATTCACTAATCTGTATTACGAAGAAAATCCACCAAGCAATCTCAAATAAATTGTATTGTTAATCTATGCACTTAATAATACTGCTTTAAACGACCAAACAGTTGTCTAAATAACACATTGTTAAATTATTCTTAAATAAATTCTCCTCATTTAATAACAACTTTAGTTTTTTTTTCAAGAGAGAGATTACATTTAAATATGAGAATATTTCGAAACTGCAAACCTATTATTCCCGGTTTTTAACAATATATTTTCTTTATTCAAAGCAATTTTTCTAGTAATAAAATGACTTTACGCAAAGAAAATGCAATCATTATCTCAAGATGAATTTTTTATGATAGAAATTCTTATTCAAGAGAATTATGAAATATATTTTTTCTTTGAAACGCCGCGTTTATGCCTAAACCCAGAAAATGTTAACAATAAATGATGTCAAATTTTTTAATATATATATTTTTTCTAGATATAAAGTGTTTCTCTTGACACCAGCTGTATTTTTTTACTTCGTTGAATCATAAAGGCTACATTCAGCTGTAAGTAATTGCATCTCCCTGAAGTCATTAACAGTTCCAAAAACTGCATGTTGTGGCATTTAAATGTGATACTTCTTCCTAAAACCACTTTTTACAATGTTACATTTCTTAGAAATTGAATATAATAGATAATGACATTCTCTTTTATATGCTGAAAATAAGGGGTGGTATTTTATCACATTAGATTAATATCTTGTGTAATAAATAAGAAATAGTTCCAAAAGAATTAATTTAATTTCTTCAATGATATCTCATAAAATATAATCTTATTCATATTTTTATTTCTCATAAATATAATGCAAGATATATGTCCAATCTCTTTTAAAATTATTCTAAACAAAAGGAAATCGAAATGATAAAGAAAATGGAGTTTCGAATGCATAATCAATTTCATGAATGTTTGTTGCAGATAAAAGGTTTGCTAACAGCTCTTGTAAGAAGAACGCATTAGCTAGAATAATTGAAATATCATAAGTTTCATTTGTTTATTTGCGCGCAAGATTTATATTACAACAATAGTTATGCCTACCATGGAAATGAAGGTTTTGTTTTGGTTTCCTCAGAAAGAACTCCAAAATTTTTTTTCTGTAGCTTCTAAAACGGTGTTTGTCTTTGGAGTTTTAGCAATGTAGTAGTTAATACACATTGAAACATTTTGATGTTTTCTGAATTTGAATGGATTGCCTAATGGGTTATTACTAGCTGCCATTATTTAATAGCAGAATATATTAATTATTATTCACTTACATTTCAAGCGTTATTCACTACTCTACATTATTTGAGAAGGTAATGTTTTGTCCGGTTTTTATGCTGCAATAGCAATTACTGCATTCAAGAATACACTTTGCATATCAAGTTTGCTCTTTTTATGAATCTAAAATTGTCTCAGACACCACAAATTTCGTACAAATAGATGAAAAGTTGAAATTATTAATTTTTATTCCTTTTGTGAATTTAATTTCATACAACTTAATTTCCAGTTTGAAGTAATCAATTGCAACTAATAGGAAAAAATGAAATCGACATCGTTTTTTAAGAGAAATTAAATGGATTTTCAAAACAACTTGAGTTTTTTCAATGTTTAAAAATCTTTAGTAGATTCATTCTCTAGATAAAAGAACTAAAGAACGAAAGAAATGCAAATATTATGGAATGCATCATAAATCAACATTCGGTCTTCTACTTTTCGAGGTTTATTGAATTGGGAAAGAATGCACATTATGAATACTATATCAATAAAACAATTAACAAATTTACATAAGTCCGATAAAAATTATAAATTAAGGTAAGATTTTTAAGCAAACAGGTCAATTGCATTGCAACAGAAAAATGCAAATGAGATAACCATTAGGTGGAGGATTACGTCACAGCCTTTCCTTTACGGGCGATACAAAAGCTGTACAAGCAGATGTATGCTTGGACATAAATCATGTCTTTAAAACTTCACAGTTTTACTTTTCTTACGAAGATAGGTCTCAAATTTTCTACCGATTTTTTTTCTTTCCTGTCCCATTGTATCAATCAACACCCGAGAAACAGGTTTACATATATGAAGATTAAGTTCATTGTCTAGGAAGAAAGGAATAAAGAAAACTACAGGCTGCAGAAAGAGAAAGATATTTTATTACATAAAATAAGAGGGAGATTTTGCAAATCAAAATAAGTGTTTTAGCAGAATCTTTGGCTAGTAGATTACAAAGGATGTCTTAAATGTGATATTGAAATTTCAGTGTAATGATTATGATGATCTTTTCATATTTTTCCTTATCTTTAAAATCTTAATATTTCTTTTTATAGCCAATAGTCTATGTCTATACTCTTGGGTACGAAATAGACAAAATGGGATAGCAAGTGCGGGAAGTGCGACAAAAAAGACAAAAAGACTAAGGTTGTTTTGACGGCTGTGACAATGACGTCAGTTGTTTTCTGATTCACAAGAAATAGTCCAAATAGATTATTCGGCGAAGGGAAAACAATTGCATGAAGAATATTTTGCTTCTCTCTTGGACACTGTCAGGAAAAGGAATAAAACAGAATTGACTTACAATAAATTGTCTCAAAAAATGTGCTTCTCCATCCGAAAATTTTTTAAGGTGGGTAAAAGTATTGCCAAATGACTTCTACATTGTTAATTCATATTGTAAATTCCATAGATTTACTTCAAACCAATTTTCTCTTCTTCTCTATATTTTTAAAATTTCTTGGATAGAAGACAAAAATAATCGCACTACTCTAAAATTATTATCTCTTGCCTTCAAACATTTTGAATGTTTCTATTGAAATTGCAAATGCTCATATTTTCATAAGAGGATTCTATTCCTCAATCTTAATTATAGGTAACAAAGTCAGCATTATCTCTAGGGTCTAGTTTTTGTCCCAAGGTTTTAGAGTAATCGAGGTCCATAGATCGAAATCCACATTGAAATATATATGTAAATAATTGACTAATATGTATTATATAATAATTATATGAATGGTTGTCTTTGATATTTTAATAATTAATATCAAACTCATTTCATTTAGCAGTGCATTATCACAACCTAACCGACGAAATTCATTGATGAAAGAAGATACTTAAAATACAAGTTGAGAAATTCCTAAAATAATTTCTTCAGTGAATATATGAAATTGAAAAAATAGGAAGTTCATAGGAATAGGTTCATAGGAAGTTAATAGGAATAGAAGCAGATTTTCCCTGAAATTATTAAATTTTTAAAGCAAAATAAAATGTGAAACTTTCAAGAGCTTTTATGCTGCAATTCTTTATGCCAGGTTTTAAATTATAATATTCCCTTTCAGGTATTTTCAATGAGTTTATACTGAGGAAAATGCAATTCTTCTAATTTAAAAAATGTTAGCAAATAGTTTGGTTAAAAACCTCAACAAGAATCAATTCAAAACAGAACATTTAAAATTTGTTTGGAAAGTTTATGAAAAACACTAATTTTTCTATTATACAAAGGTTTTCTTATCGAGGAAGTATTGAGTTAATTCAAAGCAGATTATGTTACTTCCATGCTTCGTGTACTTTTTATAAAATGTGAAAAATACATCCTGTCATCATTAAATGGGGATTTCTAAATAGAAACATTTGTTCAATCAGGTTTCATACAACATGACTTAAAAAGTAATCATTTAAAATTTTTAATTCTTAGTGAGAAATTTTAAATTTAAAAACTTTGAAACTAAAATATTGTTATAAGGCATCTGCCAAACGTCGAACTTAAACGAAGAAAAATTCTTCATGAAGGACCATTTTTATGAATTACATTTTAATAATTTTGCTTTTCTGAGGTTGATCTGCTTATGTATTGAATCACGTATATTTTCGCATAGGCTAATAGCTATTCTTTTGTTTTAATCTGCCTTATTAGTCTTAATTTTAAGTCTCTATTGAACGACGACTTCCATTCTAAAGAAATCATACCTTATATCATCAGCCTTTACTTCATTAAATAATTTTGGAGAAATTTTCTTTCGCATTTGATATAGAATATTTAACTTCAGGAAATATTTTGAGGAAAACCTAATACATTATGTGGATTAATATGGAAATTAACATAAAACACTTGAAAACAATAACCAGTCTAGCAAAAATCATTTGATATATTTTTTAAATGATCAATAATTTTTTTTTCACCTGAAATTAATTATTTATATAACAATTTATTTTATTTTAAATAGAAAAATTTCATTTAAAACTGTGAACGAGGAAAGAGAAAAATAAAGAGATACTCCCTCCCTCTAAATTCATTTGTCCGATTTGATTTTATCGTCCAAATTAATAAAAAAGGAGAAGCAAATTTCAGAAAACTTAATTTAGATACTTCCCTATGCTTCCTTTAACACATGCATTTCTTACTATCTTTTGTCCCATATGGTAAGAGACCGCTTGGAAAGAAAAGGCCAACTTCCTTCAGTAATATTTTGTGACTTGGACAAGACACATAACGCGCTAACAATGTGTTTAATTATTAAGCCTTAATTTGCAATATAAGACAATATGTTTAGTTTTGTATGTTACCGTAAATTTGGAAATAAATTAATAATAAATTCCTTGAATTTTTTTAAAACCCTGACATAGAAATTCAAATAACTGAGTTGAATGGAAGGATTATTTAAAAAAATCTTCCACCTGATCCATTATATAATTTCATAAATTTAGGTATAGGAACTACACCCAATTTCCCCAATGAATTTGAGGTATTTCACCATATTCACGATTCTTTGCTGTCTAAAGGCTGCTTATTAAAGGAATACAGTGTCCATCTGAATTTTTATAAGTTCAAAAAAATATGAGACGAAGGTTTAAAAATTAATAAATGTATATGTTTTGGCAAGTTATATATTTTTAATAATTTTGAAGATAAAATACCTCATCTGAAGACCTCATGATCATGTGAAGATAAAATACCATTTTGAAGATAAGTACAACTATGAATAATAAAGACTTCGTCATTATTCGAAATCCTAGTTTTAATCAATTTCTTTATTTTCAATCCTGAGAAATACACAATAGATTAATATTGTGGCTTAAATAATGATCAAAAGTTCTAGCAAAAAGCTGAGTTTTAAATGAAAATATACAGAGTGTTATCTCTTTTCTCTAGGAATTGATACATTTCCTGTTAATTTTCTTTCTTTATATTTACCAAAACAAATATTTCATCTGAAAAGTTAAATGGTTTTACTAAGATCTGAACCCATTTAAACATTAGGCTATTGAAGAATTCACGAAATCACCACTGCAAAAATTGATTTCATACCAATTATTGCTTAATCTATAATTATACATCTCCTGAAGAAAATTAGGATTGGTAAATTCACAAAGTATATCTTTAACGTCCTGACTAAATCTTGCTAAAATCTCAAGTCATAAACATAGGAGAAATGCAGAATTCTAGTCATGTCCATTAGGAAAATGTGTTACAAATTCCATACCCTTTATTGCTTAATTTAGAAACATAACTTCTCTATAAAAATTCATTTTGATAACCACAAAAAGAATCTTTACAAATTATTCTGTCCTTTTAAGATATGAAAAATTTAGGCATTGGTAACTGAATTATTACTGAAATAACCATTATGAAAATAAGGCTCAAATTTCGTACACGTTAATCTATAATTATTTATTTCACTTAAGGGGATTCTGGATAAATTTGCAAAAAAATTATCAAAATATGCGATGTTTGTATTAACATTTATTATCAAAATACATGAAATACATAAATCATAACTCCAATCTCGTAATACAGTAGAGTCTCCCTACAACGAAGTCTCCCTACAGCGAATTTCTCCCTATAACGAAATTTTTAATCGGAATGTTAAATAACATTCAAAATATTCTCCATATAACGAAGTGGTTGTCTCCCTATAAGAAATTTTTTCAGACCTTTATCTTTTCGATTTTTGTCATTTTTGAAGAAAGTTGCTAATTTCTGTACAAACAAATCGCTCACATGTGCTTGTTTCTGGAACCACTCGCATTGTTCATTCCAGCTATAACACATAACAATAGAATGCTGTGTGTTCAGTAATGCAGTTGTGGGGACCTGGGCTTCTACAGAGGGAGCAACATTTCTACGATTCAAGATTCCAAAAATCGGGGTGGAGTGGGGGTGGAAACAGCAAATGGATGTGACAATACGCATTTTATGTTTATCCATACTAGTACATATTATTCTCTATATTAGTGAATTGTCTTCACTTTTGAGCATTTTATTTATACAATAAAAATTAGTATAATTTTAACAAATTTATAATAAATATTACTTCATTTTTAATTGAAAGTCATAATTAAATATTTTTGAACTTATCGCACATACTAAAAGGTTTGTTACATTTACTTAAATAACTGCAAAAATCTCTAATCTCCGTATAACGAAATATTCTCTATAGCGAATTTTTCAACTGGAACCAAGCGATTTCGTTACAGGGAGATTCCACTGTACTAATAATTTTCGAAAAATATTAACAGAGACAACAACCTACTTAAAACTACATTCTTCTAACTTTCAACGTAATTTATTTGAACAAAAGAATCTAGCCATGTTAAGATCTGAAACTCCTCAAGAATTTGATAAATGCAAAATTCCTGAAATAATCATCAAATTAAAATCCTTCAAATGAGCTTCAAACTTTATACCACAAGTCGATTTATCTAAAACTATAGCTGTCCTTTTAAAAAATAGGATTTTATAACCTACAGGAAAGACTCTTCAGAAATTACTATGTATTTTTATGATTTGACATCTAGGAATATGAATCACGAAAATAAGTTTCAAACCTCCTACCAGTGATTTGTTTATGGATGATTTATTCGTTCATTTAAAAATTACGATTTGTTAACTTACAAAAATTCCACTTTCAGAAAAATTTACGTATCCTTTCTAAAATTTGAAGACACTTTACATTGGATAATTGAAGAATTCCGGAAATAACTACCATGCAAACGAGCTTCAAACTTCCCACCACTGATTGCTTAATCTAGCATGCTCTTTTTATGATCTGAAGTTCCTTAGACGTCAAATCACCGAATAATTCCTAAAATAAGAATCATGAAAATAAGTTTCACACCTCCTACCAATGATTGGTTTTTCGATGATTTATTCGTTCATTTAAAAATTACGATTTGTTAACTTACAAAAAAATCTACTTTCAGAAAAATTGACGCATCCTTTCTAAGATTTGAAGACACTTCGCTTTGGATAAATGAAGAATTCCGGAAATAACTATCATGCAAACGAGCTTCAAACTTCATACCACTGATTGCTTAATCTAGCATGCTCTTTTTATGATCTGAAGTTCCTTAGACGTCAAATCACTCGTCTGAATAATTCCTAAAATAGAATCATGAAAATAAGTTTCACACCCCTCTACCAATGATTGGTTTTTCGATGATTTATTCGTTCATTTAAAAAGATTTGTTAACTTATCAAAAAATTCACTTTCAGAAAAATTTACATATCCTTTCTAAGGAAGACACTTTACAATGGATATTGAAGAATTCCAATAACTACCATGAAACGAGCTTCAAACTTCCACTGATTGCTTAATCTGCATGTACTCTTTTTATCGAAGTTCCTTGGTTCAAATCACTGAAGAATTCCTATAAGAATTATGAAAATAAATTTCAAACCTCCTACCAATGATTGGTTTAACGATGATTTATTCGTTCATTTAAAATACGATTTGTTAACTTACAAAAATTCCACTTTCAGAAAATTGACGCATCACTTTTCTAAGATTTGAAGACACTTTACAATGGATAATTGAAGAATTCCAAATAACTTACATACACGAGCTCAAACTTCATACCACGATTGCTTAATCTAAGCTCTTTATGATCTGAAGTTCATTGACGTCAAATCACGAATAATTCTAAAATAAGTCGAAAAAGTTTCACACCTCCCTACCAATGATTGGTTTTTCGATGATTAT
The DNA here is from genome assembly GCA_013235015.1 of Araneus ventricosus. Lineage (NCBI taxonomy): Eukaryota > Metazoa > Arthropoda > Arachnida > Araneae > Araneidae > Araneus > Araneus ventricosus. Next base: position 16,492 of record BGPR01005662.1, read on the forward strand.
TCGTTCATTTAAAATACGATTTGTTAACTTACAAAAAACTACTTTCAGAAAATTTACGATCCTTTCTAAGATTTGAAGACACTTCGCTTGGATAAAGAAGAATTCCGGAAATAACTATCATGCAAACGAGCTTCAAACTTCATACCACTGATTGCTTAATCTAGCATGCTTCGGAGACGCAATACACATTTCAGGGCAATTGAAAATCAGAGGTAACGTTTCCATTTCAAATCCAATTCATCAGTAGCGATGATCCTTGTAATTAAGGGGTTGAACGATTCTAGGGATGTCATCCAACAAAGTTGGAGAGTAATTTTCGCGTAACTCGACAACGTATCGCCGCAATAATTTCTGCCCCATTCCGGAACGTCACTCAAGGGACTTCCCCTGATTAACTCGCAGTTGCCGAGTCAGTTGCGATGGGGATTCCAAATTAGTAGACACAGGTCTTGATATAATTATAGTGCGCTCCCACTGTTCACCGATCGAGCATCTCCGGATTGCGAAATTATATCGCAGCTCTTGTCAGATCCAATATTTCCCTATGAAAACCTCGAACTGTGTATCCGGTGCTGCGTTCGAGGGTGTTTTAACGTTTAACGATTTATCAAATGAATTGCCATAACGATTCTTTAATGAAAACTTCGTAATGAAGGAGGTATCTAATTACTTCATGCTAGTACTGTATTTTAAAACTCAGAGTCTACATTCTAGAGTTATTTGATTAATAGTTATGTTCAAATATGTTAGGATTGTTCAAATAAATACATTGTGAATAATACCAATTACTGCGTGGGCCCATTTAATAAAATGGGTGCGTAATGTGGAAGAAATAAAAAATTGCAGAGTTACACTTCCTGCTTCAGTTTTAAAATTATTCGATATTTTATTTTTGATTTTAAACAAAGTATGTATGTGAAGAATAAACCATATGATTTTTTCGGTGCATGTAAAATCTAAGAAGTCATTAAAATTTTGCTAAGATAATTAATAACCATAACATCAGAAAACAGATTAAATTTCAGTGTTATTTTTTCATGAAGTTGAAATGCTAATAAGAGGTGAAAAAATGTTCGTTTAAGAATTTCGTTCAGAAAACTGAAAAACAAAACAGAATTCAGCCCATGTAAAAACTTTAAGCTTCTACTATTTATTTAAAATATCATAATAACGCTTACAAATATTATTGATTTCAGTACTTAAAACCATTGAAGTAAAGTATTTTTTCTTTAAATTTTTCTATTGATGTCTTTGGTGCTTCTGTAATAAAACCTTTGAAAAGGATACATTCAAGCTTTTGACTTATCGAGAATGAGTAATTGATGATAAGAAATGGAAAGATCTTAACCAGTCATCAACAAATTTTTTACATCAAAATGCTATTAAAAGCGAAGATACTGCAATAAATCCTAGTCTTGAACGAAAGGAGATATTTCAAATTGGCATCAACAGGAAAATACACAAGTTACGAAATTAATTAGGGCTTAAATGTTTGCAGGTAAAATCCATTCATAATAGAACTACTTGGTTTAGGAATTTCTCGTACAGATGTATTCATCTTCCTTTAAGAGGACATACGACTGTTAAACTGCGAAAATTTTCTATTTTATGAAAAAAATATTTAGCATTACCTAGCCTTTTCTGAACAATTTAAAACAGTTTGTGTTAAAAAATTTCCATAATTATGAAAGTTATTAAGGAAAATGTATCAGCTGTTCAAAATAAACTTTGAAAATGATCTTATCTTTAAAGTGCTATATCTCAAAATGTGTTTTTTTATATTGCGCGCACAATATCTCAAGAATTATTGAATATTTTTACATAAAATGTTTACTTGATATGTATCGGGATATGTTCTGCAAATTGAACAACAATTTTTAGGCATATTTTTAACATTTTATTTTAAATTCGTTTATAAAATATAAATTAAATTTAAATATTAATAAATTGTGGTTCAGTTTATTAAACAGACTGCCTGGATTACTTAGATACCGAAACTGTTGTGTATAGACCAATATTTTATCTGTAATCATGCATGCAAGGTTATACTATCTCATTTTTCTCCAAAAATTATACCCATATTTATTAATCTCTCAATTAAATACATAAAGGAAAATGTGTGTACTATAAGAGAAAGAACATATATTTTTCTAGAAAAAAAATGAGTGTGTGTATTGCATTGTTTCAGCGATATAATATATCGAATTTGACAGTTTCCCCCCATTTTTTCGAGTTTTAAGAGTCGTATGTCGACTTAATAAAATACAAGAAATTGTAATTAGAATTTGTAAGGCAAGAGATGGTTTCGAAAGAGCCATGACTACAGGTTGTTTTCCATAATGAAAATAGAAAGAGAAGGCTCTTGATAGCTGAAAGCCGTTTTGGCATCATTTTAGGAGAGAAAAATAATATTTTTTCAAAACTAGAATAAGATGATAGAATTGTTACGACACGAGACTGATTTTCTTTCAATGGCGTGTTGAATGTTTGAATGTTTGTAGAAGTTTGAATGTTATGAATTTGATTGTGAGAAATGAATTCAGATGTATCATAGACAGTTAAACTATTCAACTTTTTTCTATGGTCTCTTTTATTTCTAGTAGGAGAAAAATAGATTCATAAACAAATAATTATTGCTCTGGACTAATAATACTGCCCTTTTGCAGAAGCCCTTAAAGAAATCTGATTTATATCTTATAGAGTGATCTAGAAAATGGTAGGTATTTTTCAATAGTTGCAGAAATGAGATTTATATCTACATATTAAATTGAAGAACAATAATCTTGGCACTAAACTTGGTCAAAAATTAATAATTTCAGCAACAGATAGGATACTGGAGTTTGTTAGAAGAATATGTGGGTCTACAAGATTAAAAATATTTGTATCCGCATTTAATAATAGTTTTTATTTTGCTGCTTTTTATACAGGCACTAATAGTGGTTTTTTGGTAATTAAACGTTCACGGTCTAATTTTGTTGACACTAACACTTCAAATCTACGTTCGCTCATTATATCTTCTGATTTTAAATTCGTCTCTGATTTGAAAATTTATAAAGATGGTGTTCATATTTTCCGCGTAAAATTTAAAAGTAATTAAACTTCGTACAACTTTTATTTAATATATTTGTATTATGAGTTATATATTGATCTGGGTAGTTCTCTGAATCTGCTGTTATATGAAAGTGAGTATCGTTTGTTGGAAAATTTCCATTTGGTAGAATCTATTTAAAGAATAAACACATCTATAAAAAGAGCAAAAAGATCTGTTTCACGACACTGCAGTTAACGGATTGTTTTCACATTTCTGAATTCACCTCAAAATCTTGTTTCCATACTGCTAGAAGAAACTTTCACATTGCCTTAAGATTTATTAGCAATTGTTTCTGTATTTTTCTTTCGATTACATGTACAAAAATGTTCTAGTATTTAATAAGCTATTAGAAAAGATTGAAAAGGATGTTTGATTATTTTCGTATAGAAAGATAAATGGGGAAAAGTTTTTAAAAAGCTAAATATTTGAATTAAAACAATGCGCTTAAATAGAAAGAATTTTAACTATAATAAAAAGAATGTCATAAAAAAAATTAACAGGGAGAAACTTGAAAGCTGTATACAGAAATTAAGAAATAGAAAAAAATACGAGCTATAGTTATTTAATAACATCAAATATTTTCATACTTTTATAGTAGCAAATATACTGTTTAATTTTAATACTAGCCGCTTTCGGCGACCAGCTTGTTCACCGGGAATATGATTTCAATAGAATCTTGCATCACTTTATATTCATGGTTTTCTTAACAACACAATTTTAAACTTCAGATTATGGTAGATATTTAACCTATGTTCTATTAGAGTGGCCTTGGAGATCTTCTGTTCAATGTCTACATAAATGTGTCTAATGGAGTCAAATAACTAGCAATGTCATGCAACCTCTAATTCCATGTTGTCGGCTCTATTTTCACTTTCTTATTCCTCTAATGCATTTGATTTCAACATTAAAATAATTTATTTACAATTTTATGGCCAGCGCCGTGTTAGCTGGATTAAAACATACTGAGAAAAAAAAATGAAAACATAGCAACAATAAAAATTCAGCTTACTGGATATATTTCTTAATGTAAGTAAAACAATATCTCGGAGAGCTTGGTTTACAGATTTCACAAAACTTTTGATGAAATAAAATATTAAGACAAATTGCATTAGGATATTATCTCAGATTACTGCAATAAAAGAAAATATGCAATTAAATATTTGTTTAAACAATGAAAACGGTTTGAGTTGCGATGCAACAATTTGAAAGTATTGTTGTAAATTATGCAAAAATATATATTAAAATTTATTAGAATTCGAGAAAACATTGTACGGTAACTTAATTGATAGCATTGGAAAGGTAATTTTTTACACACACTTTTAGATGGCGTAAAAATAATTTTTGTTCTGTAATATATTCAAAGATATTAAGAAAAAGCCCCAAAATTTCGCTTAATTTTTAATATATTAAAATTCTAATTAAAATTTCAAAAAAGTACCCTCAAAAGTAAGTTTGTGCTAAATTTCGTAGGACTAAGTCCAGTCTTCTGACCTGTAGAGCGCCAACACACACACATTCTCCTTTATTATTAGCAGAGATGAATCTATACTATGTAGAGATAATTTTAACTACTTTATAGTGAAGCGTATTCGTATTATTCCTTTATATACTTCGAAATGAATGCTTCCTTTAAGCCTGCTTTGATAAATGTACTGTTATTTTCTTTTATTTTCACATTTGTACACTCATTATATCACCATCTGTGAATTTCAATCAGGACAATTGCAAATTCGTCAGATTCATATGTTAAAATCATTATTCCATGCATCTGTCTCTGAAAATAAAACAAACAAGGATAACGCTCCATAAAGAATGAAGAATTGCGATACACAGACGGAACCTTTCCCTGGTACATAATAGCATTATTAATCACTGCTCTTCGCAAGCTTGCGCTTTTCAATCACAAGCAATTCAAATGTTCGATTTAATTAAGTAACGCTTTTCACTTTGATTTTCAGAATGCATTGCTCTTCATTAATATTATACACTGTTAAGGGAACTTAAAACTTTCGTTCCCTGTGTAAGATGTTAAGTCAAGTAAATATTCATTAATTTGGGAGAAAAGGAGCGGAATGCATTTACAAGCTGTTTGAAGAAACTTACATTGAATGCTATGTAATATGTAACAGAAAACAGTAAAGATAGGGTAGTTAGAAAATGAATTAAATAATAAATCATTATGAAAGAAGAATTAAACTCTTTTCATAAAAAAATATTTTTAAATAAATTATATATTTGTACTTATTCATTAGTAATATATACTGTCAGGAAACTTCAAACTTTCGTTCTCTGTGCAAGATGTTAAGTCAAGTAAATATTCTTTAATTTGGGAGAAAGGGAGCGGAATGTATTTACAAACTGTTTGAAGAAACTTGCATTGAATTCTAAGTAACTGAAAATAGTAAAGACAGGGTAGTTAGCAATGTGAATTAAATAATAAATAATTATTGAATGAGAATAAAGCTCTTTTGCTCAAGAAACAATTTCTATTTTTAAATATTTTTTCTTAAATATTTTACATAGCCATTTATTTATATTTTCTATTATTTAATTAGATAGTACACTCTTTTAAGGATAGTAGTCGTTTTGATTCAACTAAGAGTACACAGAAGCATGAAATGTTCATGGGTAAATCGTAATTTTTACACCAACTTATAACATTTCTGAATAATTTTATTTTAGTTTAAAAGTCTTAAAATACAGCATATTGGCGCAAGTACGAAATATGTGTAAAGCATTTATATGTCGATATTATCTTCGACCCAGGGGCGGCTCGTGCATACGGCTGCAGTACTGCAGCATCCTCAACCTTTTCCATTGCTTAAATTTATTTTATTTCGCATTTAATATTTAAATCTATCAACAATCTTACGCAATTTTACATTAAAAGATTTCGATCTTCAAATAAACCACTAGGAAAAATTGAGTTGAGAAAACTAAGTTCCCTATTTTAATTTTTCACAACCCGAAGATAATGCGCTAAGGAAAAAGCAACTTAAAGTAATTTGGCTTGAATTTATTTCTATAAGATTGAAAAGTATTGTTAGAAATTACGTTAAAAAATATTTTTAAACCTTTATAGCAATCGGAGAAAACATTTCATCGCAATGGAATTAATAGCATTAAAATGATCATTTTCTGGTCTTTAAAATGGCATAAATATAATTGTTGTCTAATAAAGATTTCAGAAGTTATTGGCAAAAAACGTCTAAGCATTAGGCTTAAAAGCGGCTAATGTTCGTTATTTAATTAAATATCTTAAGAACTAATTAACTCTGAAAGTTGAAAATAACACCTTTGACCTAAAAATATGCTCTAGAATGCCGTGTGTAAATTTCACGTCGCTACCGTTCACCGTTTAGGAGGAGTTCTTGTGACCGACCGATGGACCGACAGACAGACAGATACATGTAAATTCTTCCTTATTTTATGGATACTTATAAATATAAGCAAAATTTTCAGAAATAAAGGTAAATTAGTTCAAAGTCTAACCATTTCCTAGCAAATGAGTAGCTATAAATTTGCGTTATTTCAAAATCGTCTGCACGTAAAATTTTAAAAATTAATAAAAATTGAATGAAACATGTCACAGAAATAAAATTGGTATCATTGAAAATGTAACATTTTTGTCTTTAAGATGGTATAAATATAATTTGTATCGGACAATTTCTTCCGAAGTCACAGCGAAAAAGGATTACGTGATAGTTGATTTTAAAAATAATTTATTCCACATGTTTTCGCATTCCTGAAGTATCACGTGACAGTTTATTGAAAAATAAAATTCTTCATCGCGAATCGCGGAGTCAATGGGCTTTCTTTGTTAACTATTTTTAATCTGTAGTCAAAAATAATTACTTTAACGTGATTTCACCTAGCCTATGTCCGTTCTTGGGTTTGAAGCTACAACTCTGCAAATTTTCACAATCGGTTTGGTAGTTTGGTCGTGAAAGCAACAAATCAGACAGACAGACAGAGACAGGGCAACAGACAGATGAACAGACAGACAAGATGAACGACCAGACAGACAGACAGACAGACAGACAGACAGACAGATACACTTTCGCATTTATTATAGTATTAACGATATATAAGGATTTTGAAATTTTCTTGGACATTTAAACTCTACAATTAACATATATAATCAGTTAATCACTACAACTAGTCTGTTAAACAGTCTTAAAGACGTATAGACAGATGTAACTCACATTTAAATTAATTTAACTATTGATTAACTTCATTTTTGCATGAAAACTCTGTCTTTAAGAATAATTAAACCGAAATGAAATACAAGCGTTAACAAAAAGCGAAAAAAATGTTTGTTTGAGGTTTTGAAAATTCGAGATACGCGATTAGAATTGCGCGAATACAGTATGATAGAAACTACATAGGCCTTTTCTCTTCTTTTGATTTTGTTTCGCTTAATGCTATAAATTTATCATCTTTTGCATATTTTCAACAGATTTATCTTCACATTATAATAACCGTCTTTTTCTTAGATAATTAGAATTGCGATGAATTTTTTAATTAGATATGACAAGATTGTTACTAATCAGACTGGACTAAGAAAACTGATTAAAGAGTGTTTATGATTGAGTAAAAGTTGAATAAACAATAAATGAAAGGCATTAATCATACTTTGCTGAAACACGAAGTATATCCAGCAACACGGATGACACTTATTTCATGATGCTTATGTAATCAATTTCTACCAAGTTTATATCAAATAAATTATGTCTACTAGATTAGTCGATTATTGAGAAAAAATTAATTAAATCAGAAACTGGAAACTTTTACCTTCTATCAACATAAAAATCACCCAATTTGCTTAATGCTCATTTTCCTCTAAATTTTCATCTAAACTAATAATGATCAAACGAGTGTAAGAGTAAGAGTAGCTTTAGTAATGATTAAAACAGCATTCAATCGACTTTACCGAAAATGGATCTGACACATTCTTATCATAACCCCATAAAATCCCAGCAGTCATTTATCAACGTCAAAACAACGTTTTAATTGGACTCTCTGAATAATCTCGTAGGACGAATGCAGTAAATGGGTTGGGTATATATTTCTGAGCTTCCCTACCCATAATTTCTCATGATACATAAAATCTATTAATAAACACAAGCTGTGAAATTCCCTCCATTAGTGGTCACAGTTTATTTATTGATAGCATTTGATTGTCATTCGATTACTAGATAGATTTCTAGTTAGATTGACTGTGAATAATGTTTAAGAATTCATTCCTTTATAGAGTTACTTCATAATCGTTGGTATTTATTGCTGTTTCGGTCAGAAAGTGATAAATTTATTTAAACATTTTGTGAAACCATGTTTTTATTAATATACTAAACTTTGGTATTTTTATTTTAATTATCTTTTATATTTTTCTGTCTTGTTTATAACTTATTTTCATAAATATTATGAAAATTTGAAACATATTTTGTTCTTAAATTCACAACCAGGTGGCACTAGTCTTACGGAATCAAAATCAAATGAAACTATTTGAATAAGCGATAATTAAGTTCTCAAAGGGTAACAATATTTTATTGTCGCCAAGAAAATAAAATAATATAAATATTGAAAACTCAGGAAGTGAGAAAAAATTGATTACAAAATTCCAAATTCCATATTTACAAGAATAAAAAAATCAAGTTAAAATAGTAAAGAGTTAGAATATTAAATTACTAGCTGTTTCGCCCGTGGCTCCGCCCGCATTTATTTGTTCTTCTTAAACCGCAAAATACTCTTAAATGCTGAATATAACAACGCGAAGGTATGTGTGTGCGACATTAGAGAATACGTGTTTTTGCTTTTTCTTCCATGCTTACAGCCTAGATAAATGTAAGCGGAACTGTGGGTACAACAGCTAATCAAACCTAATTGCTAACTATAAGGTTTAAAAAGACATTCGATGTTGAGTTTAATTACACAGAAATTTCAGATGACCACTGATTGTAAAAATTATAATAATCATTTATTCTTTGTTAGAGTCAAACACTACGATAGAATGTGCAAAGATTTCTTTACAATTGCAAATTAAATTTTTAAAACGAATATGAGCCTTATAATACTAGTCTAGAGTTTTCGGATAAACGACATTTTTAGTCTCGCCGTTTGGAGCGTATATGTAAAGATTCCTTGGAGTTCTCACTCTAGCACATAAAAAAAAGGGGGCCCAAATATCGCCCACTTAACCCATTATTTTAGTAAGGGGACTGATTCAAGCGCTATTTGGCTAAAATTGTTCTAATCTATTATCTGGACTGTTATCTAAAAATAAACTGAAACAATTCTAATACATAAGTTTAAAACACACACACACAAACATTTTTTTGCGACTGCAAAATTTTTCGTCCTAAAAAAGTGTTCCTAACATAGCCCATTATATGTTCCTAATATCGCCTATGTCTAAAATGGATTGAAATAAAGTGTAATTTACGTTATGATCATATTTTCTTTATTAAACATGAATATTATGACACAAGAAAATTCGAAGTGATACCAAGAACCTTTCTTGTATTTTTAGAAACATGTTTAAAGAATATAGTAAAGTAAAAAGGCCTTAGGATTTACAGAACATCTGCTAAGTATCCCTCAGGAGGTTAGCAGTCGCAGTGTCTTTTCAGTATGTCCGAGTCCCAGAACCCCTTCAATTCACCCTGTCCTTTGGAGAATCTACCCTTTTTCCTCAGGCAAAATCTATTGTGTATAACTTCGTTCCGGATACTGAATATATTCAAGGGAAGATCCGCGAAGCTTTCCTTCACGAGATAATTTAGGACTGGCGGAGTATTTAAAGATGTACTTTTAACGCTGAAGTTAGTTTGCATTTGCCGGCTTTTTGGGTCTAGCTTCTTTGTCGAAACTGAATAATTACAAACACATGTACTGACAACAAATTCTTGTTGCTTCATCTCTAATAAACCAAGAAGGAGGGTAGGATTTTACTGACAGAAAATGAGTAGCCTGTTTTGTTTGAAAGCTTTCAAAGATATCCATAAAAATTCTATGCAAGAGCTTGTCACATTTGATTGATGATTTTTCGAATTCTTTCGATTGCAATCACAGAGGTATACATTCTATCAAAGCATTTCAAGAGCATGTGCTAAGTGACCAATTTCATGCTCTGCGTGTAACTGAGAAATAACAAACAACGATAAGAACCGCTGTACGGTCTCGTGATATGCTCAGGACTATCCACCCCTTGAGAAAAAGCAGAAAAAATCTTTATATGTAAAATATTTTATTTTCAGGTGATAGGACACCAACCATGAATTTTTTTAAGCAAACAATTTCTTATTAATATATTCTCCCTTTAAAGGGTTAACGCCGAAACCGCACGATCGTGCAAGAAGAAAATATTACGCCTAACGAGCAAAAACATTAACTTTTAATAACATAAAAATAGAAAAAAGAACATAAAAAATATATTAATAATTAACCTAATTACCACAAATAAATAATTCAAGTGCTTGGCAGACATTTATTATCAACGGATTGAACGTGACTCTAATTGAAATACGGACTGTCTCTATCGTCTGTTGAGAAAAATAGGTAGTATTGATATTCTAGTAATCAGAAGAGTCGTTCCTTCCCGGCATTTATTTAGTACAACTATTCCGGAAGCACAAATATTAACTAATGTCTAACCCGCTTAAAGAGATAGGGAGATGATGGGGATAGACAGGTGGGTGACAATAGGAACATTCAAGTGGGCGATATTAGGAACAACCTAACACTAATAGTTCGTGGAATCCCCCTTCGGAATCGGATTGCAAACCAAGAAACAAACTACACCAAAATGTATCCAATTATAATCAGTAACTAGAGTATCTGTAGTAGAGCAGTATAACTGTCTCAAATGACATAAAATTATCACATGAACTTTACTGATTATACTAAAAATAATGAAACATGATTATTAACTCCCTTTACACGAAAATCAACAAAAATTCCCGGAAAAAAGAAAAATCAACACAGGCACAAATGGCTTTTCGAACAATACAACTACAGAAGGGGGAAGCTTTGTATATCTTTGTAGTGGCCACCATATACCACCAAAAATAAGAAGAAACAATGGAGTGTGATATTAAGAACGTTGGCGATATTTGGGCCCCTACCATAAAATTGGCCGTGGGAGAAACTTGGGGTTCCTACCACCAGCAACCAGCCATATACCAGCAACTTTAAGAGATTCACTTTGAGCTTTATTTATCGTTATTGTGAAAGCAAGACGAAATGGAAATTGAAGGCATTTAAATTCAATCGGCATATTTCTTGGTTTAAGAGGAATGCGTGGAATAAAAAGTCTCTCTCCTTTATTATTACCTATAAGAATTTGTGCTTGAATTACGTTGGTCATAAGCTTGCTGACAAAAAGTCTTGTCCCATTGCATAATTTGGGTGGATTTGAATTCTTAAGTAACATGATGGAGGATGGAGGAACCCACTTTTAGATTCAACATGTGTGGTGGCATTCCAGTGGAATCAAAGAATTTAAAAATTCTGTTGGATAGTACATAGCCAGCTCTTTATCCATCACAAGGTCAACAGATTTACATGCAATAGAATTTCCTTGTAACTCTTTAAGGATAATCTCATTTATTTTATTAAAATTTTCAATCTTAAGAGCTGAAGTTTCGCTCTCACAAAACCATTGATGATCCTTGTATTTGTTTGAAATGTCTGGAAAGACGTATGGCATTATTTTTTAAAGATGGTACTGACACACAAAATTCAGATGGAAAGGAAATTAAGTCTGATGGTCTAATACAGGTTTTGTAGGAAATTTTTCATCACCCAGGAAAAGGAGTTGTTTTGAAAATTTTTCAAAAGGGATATCACCGAGTACGTGCACTCGCATGTTAGTGGTTCAAGTTTTCCTTTGGACATATTGCCAAAGTTCTGAGACTTTTAGGCAAACATTTAGTTCCTCCACTGTTTTTTCCCTTGAAATGAGAGGTACAGTTTGATGAAAGTCTCCTGATAGTAAGATAACAACTCCTTTTAAAATTCTATTGTCATTTCCAAGATCACGCATAGTTCGATCAAGAGCTTCAAAAGCCTTTTTGTTTGAAATTGTGAACTCATCCCAAACGATGAGTTAGCAAGTTCGTATCACAGCTGCCTTACCAAATCTTTTGCTTTTATTGCATATAGGATTTTCAGTTTGTGCTGAGTTTAGAGGTAGCTCTAAAGCTGAATGAGCTGTGCGACCACCATCCAAAAGTGTGAAAGCTATTACTGATGAAGGAACGGCAAAAGCTATATGACGTTTAGATTGAATTTCAGTAAGGAAAAAAAATTTATTAAGAAGGTCTTTCCACTTCCACCAGGGGCGTCATTAAGAGAATGCCAGCCTTCAGCAACCAAATTCATCACTGCTTCATAAGCTGTTTGCTGATCTTCCGTTAGTCGATGTTTATTTATTTCCGTCATATGTTGTGAAATATTCTTATCGTAGTTAGTTTCTCCTAGAAAATATCTCTCCAGAGTATCATGTGCTTGTCTTGTTGGGATGGTGAATCCAAGCTGAAGCAACGTTTTCCTACAAATTGATAGACACTTATCTTCAAGCAGTATGAGAGTTTCGTTTTAAATCTGAGGTGCGTAATGTGAATCAATGTCTGGATTCTCCTTCTGTTTCTGATGCAAAATATCTTCACTAAATCTATCTTTGTATTTTTCCAAAACGCTTGAGGGATTTGAAAGTGAGCAGGTTGTAATAATAAGAGCAAATAAATCCCATAATTGTGTGTGGGGGGGATCGTGTGACAGATGCCTCTTGTCAGGTCGAATCCCAGTGCTGATCGTCTTCTAGTAAACCGAGTTTTAGTTATGCTTCTCTGTATGTTTCACACACCTGCTCTTCAACAGTTTTTTTAATCTGTCAAAGAAGTGCTTCTCCTAATGGTGCGTAGTTACAGATGGAGATAAAAACACTCAAAATTATTTGGGTGAACCGCGTATACACGCCCTAATGCATCATATTCACATACATCGGGATGTCCTGGAAAGATAGTGCCTTGTTTCCTTCTACAAAATGATTTTTAGACTTATTCCAAGAGTAATATTTAGGAATCTCTGCTTACAATAATGTCTTTGCAAATGCATCTGCCAGAACAAATATCCAAAGAAATAAACTTAACCTTAATATTGGTAAAAGCGCGCGTGTTATTAAACAGTGAAATATAAAAATCTAAGGAGCTAAAATGAATGAATGCTGATGTGAAAATATTCACAGAAATCAATTTAACTTTAAGATCGCTTGTAATTAAACGAGACAGATATAAAACTATGTAACTCTTTAATCACTCGCATGATTTTGCATTTTAAAAGATATTGGAATAAGCAAAAGTATTATTATAAACTGTTTTTAAATTAATTTTCAAAAGTGTTTAAAAATAAGAGAAAAGGTGTACGAAATTGGAACAGGTGTCACTGAAAAGCTAATTTTTTGAATTTTAAGATGGTTTAAAAATAGTTTCTGTGCGTTCATTTGTTTCAAAGTTATGGCGTGAAAACTTCAAACCTTTTCACCCCCTAAAGGTGGACAAAAGGGGGTTAAAAGGTTTAACGTTTTAGGGGGTGGACTAGCAACTTTTTTATAGCACAATTAATCCTTCCAGGCCCTAAGGAGCATTTGTGACAAATTTCATTCTAATCCGTCAATGGGTGTGGAATTGAATAGGTTTCAAACACACCAACAAACAAAGAAACAATTAGACATTGAATTTTATACATATAGATATTAAAAAGAGGATGAACTAACAAAATCTGCAATCTGCCATTTAAACAAATAACTACTTATTCATGTATTTACATATGAATTATCATGACCTCAATTCGAACTGAAATACCTTGAAATCGATCCTCAGTGTTTGCCTGAATTAACCAAAATTCTGCAAAGATTTTCCAACTAATTTTTTAGTATTCTGAGGTTAACACCGTTCAAAATCCCTAATTCTTTTTCCATTGTTTTATGATGAGTTTTCGAAAAGAAATATCCCTTAACGAAGCAACGAAATTTACATGTAACTGTCATTTGAAATGGAAGAATTCTGCAGTCAATGAGAGATAAAAATAATTAAATTGTTTGTAAACTATTTATTTAAGGTCATGTTACGTCATGCTTATAAAGGTATCAAAATGGAATTTCTTTTCTTTCAATCATTCGAATTCGTGCAAGGCTATGGAGAATTATACAACAGGTTTTACTCTTAAAATAACAATAGATAAAAAAATTAGATGAAGAAAGAGTTCTTTTGTGTTTTTTTGTAAGAAATTATTTGCAGTTCTTAGCAGTCTTTTCGACGATAAGTTTTTGAATTTATAATTCAATGGATTTTATATTTGTAAAAATATTAAAAGTAATTAATAAATTTGTTGAATTTATATAATGTTGCTTTATTGTTGTAAGTATAATATAAGAGCAACAATCCTTTCATATTGTTGCTGGTACACTATCTTGAATCTGCAATATTCAAATTATTCCTATTCTACTTTCTTTCCATTGATTTAATTCCGTAATTAAAAACGTATTGGTGCTATAAACTGTCGTGTTAGTATCTTTTTAGCAGTAGTAATGGTCGGATTTTCAGGACCAGAGGATCCACAAACTCTGTTTACCCTAATTTAACATTAAGATTCTCGAAACAATATAAAATGTCTCTCCCATAAATTACAATATGAACTTAAATCCATTAACAGAAAAACAACCAAATTAAAACGTTAAATGAGGATGATTACAGTTGTCTCTGCTGGAGAATATCGTATAAAATATTCTTATAAAGAATGCATTATCCTTATATATTAATTTTATATATTATTATAGAATATATTAATTTTTATATTATATAAAGTGCTCAAAACCAAACGGATCATTTTATCAAAAGCTACGCAAATCTATTAAACGTTATCCAGAAAGAGCAGAACTTTCTATTTTTCCTATCAGTTTTATAGGAAAGTTAATTCCAAACAATGATTCTAATCTGTAAAGATAATTTATTCTTAGAGAAATAATCCTGCTAGCTGCAAAGGTCATGTTTCAGATGTTGGAAACTGAGATTTTCCTTTTATCTTATTATGTTTCTTCAGACGATAGCTGTATCCTCTTAATTTACAGCTTTCATACATTTCAAAGGGAATAATAAAATTCAAACATCCAAGTAATATCTGGCATTATAATGTTGTAGAATGATTATTTCAAAATATATAAATTAATAAATATCCTATCTTGCGACGTGTAAGTTTATTTTCTTAATTCTTATTTTCTTTACTTACTTCACTTAGCATATAATTTATTTATTGAAGTTTGTTCGTAGAATTTAGGGTAGCACTCTGCCAAAAAATATGCTTATATTTTTCTGTGTAATACGCAGTTTCACCATTTTTACTTCAACCTAGTTTAATTATTTTTAATTTGTTTTTATCATACAATGGTTATCAAGCCACATGATAAATTTTTGCACTCTGATGAAAGTATATTTTAGAGCTATTTTCAGAAGACCGATCTCAAGAAATCTTAGCATAGAGTTATACGAGAAGGTTCCGGTATAGATAGTAAAAAAATTTTTAAACGATGCTATAGCTTCATATCTTCGAAACTGGAACATCTTCCCCTGAAAATTTAAATCAAGAAACAAACCAACCTCAAATTTCTGTCAAGTCTGAAATCATAGAACGATTATTTGGAATGCAATAAAACCTCTTTGAAACAGAAACTTTTCATGAAAACTTAAAATAAAAGATATCAAGATAGACGTAGATATAAATATCAAGATAGATGACCCTGTTAGTAAAAAAACTTACAATATTGCATATAACCATTATTACATTAAAAGTAAATATGTAGTTGTCTTGAAATTCATTCAGATTAGTGATCTTGCCCCTTTATATATCCCAATTTGAAAAATATTTCCTCCAATTACGTCTAAGAGAGAATTCTTCTTAATTCATAAAAGTAAATAAATAGATAATCATCTTCAGTAATTATAGATTTCCATTTCCTGCGATCCAATAAAACAAGTTCATATAAAGTTCTCCGTAGCGTTAAAATGAATATGAATGCTGCAACAAGCTGTCTAATTTATTTTCTCATTTTAATTGCATATAAGAGAATTTTTTAAAATTGCTGAAATTTTAATGATAAATTTGCTACCAAATATCTTTCAATGGAGGGTGGCATGATGTTGATTAACAGGAGGCGCACATTCATTTGAGATTATCGCTCCAAGTTATAGAGTACAAAATTTGGCTTGAACAGTTCTCTGCCCATGGTTTAGTTTTCCATATCTTGGAAGATTTAGAATAGGCAAACAGGTAATGTCTTATAATATGAAGACTCATTTTTTATATATTTATATAACCGTGATATAAATGTCGCTTAGCAACGTTGAATTCTACTTAGCTGTGCTGTTGGGTTAATGTGACGCTCTTAACAACGCTTCATATTCTTTAACGACGATATCGTCATGATATGAACGCCACTTAGGAGATAATTTCATTCGTGTGAATACGTAGTTCCTTTTCGTAGATTTAATATAGAAACTTAGCCAGGCCTAGCAGTTAACTCAATATGTCAACAGCATATTTTTTTTCATGGCGGTGATGGGTCCTATATAGTCTAACGATTTTAATCTCACCCACCAAAGGTCAGGCAGAAGATGTCAAAAACTTGTGAAAGAAAAATCTTCAGGACTTTTTTGATATAAGAATCATATTCATGCTTATTTAAGAACGCTACTTTATTATGCCATTAAAATAATAGACATAATCTGAAATTTAGAAGTTGTTGGTCATCATCCGAATGTAACATCCTCTCTGATTTTCTATTAAATTCTTTAATTCTTTATTTACTTTGCATATACTACCAAAGAAGGCATAATAACGAAGGATGATTCCATTTTCTTTAGGATGCCAGCCATTTCCACTATTTTTGTGTTTGTTTAATTATTTAGCAGAATTTTTTATATATATATATATATGTATATATATGTATATATATATATACGCACACACAATGAACTTTAATAAATTCATTAGCCCAATGAAAGGATTTCTTCTTCCTTTTGAAAACATCAGTTACATCTGGTGATCTGAATCAATTTATAGCTCCTAATAGCAAGGAAATTTGTTAATTATGTTCAATTTCATATTTAAATTTTATTTTCATTCTGTAATTCAACTTTTTGTTCAAATGTGTAATTTAACTTTTTGACTTCCAATAAATACATGATTGTGAGATTGGATTCCGTATCACCCGCCGAAACATTTGCATATGCTACATAAAAAAATTGCATTTTTTTTTCCTGGTGCATTGCTATGTTCCATGATTGCAGATGTGTTTACTTACTCTGAACTGAAGAAAAAGTGAAATTAAAGGACTAAGCATGATAATTTTACGAAATTGTACATTTGGGAGTTAATTTTAGATAAAAATCTCATAATTGAAATTAAATTCCTTTCAGCAAGATCAATGGCTGATATTTACTTATATTTTCTTAACTGAAGTCTAAATTCAAAGCACATGAAACATTTTTAACACCACAGAATAAAACTTCTGTAAATTTGCATTTCACTTTCTTCTGTTTCCTGCTTGAATATATTTCATTATGTAATCGTCTAAGAAATAGCTATTTATCACAATCTGTTTTCTGCTTGAATATATTGCACTATGTAATCGTCTAAGAAATATTTATTTATCACAATCTGTTTCCTGCTCGAATATATTGCATTATGCGATCGTCTAAGAAATATTTATTTATCACAATTTAATATGTTAAACATAATTTCTTTAGCAAGTGCACAGTTTTGTTAAAGGACTTTATTTTTCTTCGTTGTGGATATCTTAGAAGATAGAAATATGTTCTTTTTGTGTGTGTGTCTATTTCATGCGAGATTTTAGTCTGACGTCTCTGGTGTGATATCAACATAATGGATATTCATTCCACAATTTTTAAAATATTTTCTTATATGATATTTTATCAAGTGAGATTTTAAATCCTCTCAATGTTTGTTTAGGCATTTTTCAACAGAACTTGATATTTTTTAAATATTGCATCTTCAGAGATGTTAATTTGTTTTCCAAATATATTTTTGAGCACCTTAGAAACAAGCTGATAATGTATAGAAATTACTTACATAGTGACTTTATTTCCAGTTAATAACGAATGTTAAATTTTCAAAACGATTTTTCTCCAGAGTTCCTCCCTTATTTTAGTATTAATTTTTCTACTAAAAATCATTCTACAGTAGAGTTATATGTAGGTGCAATATAAATTTACCATTTCTTTCTCACATGAAACTAAATTAGTAACTACATTATTTCAAAAAGTTATTCTGCAATTTTAAATTTAAATATTATCTTATAATTTTAAATATTATTAACCCAATGATCAAGGTCAGAAATAATTTATTTTTCATTTTGAAGTTAAAGTAAGTTACAATGGTTGGTATATCCTCTTAAGACCAAAGGTGTAATTTTAGGCCAATTTTCACAAAAGTCGAGATTAATACACTTGATAGGATTACATAACACTATATGTAATTAATTTATTAATTATCTTATAACCAGTATCATTAATAAATTATTTATAAACAAAATTAGCTAATATAATTAATTATATATAATTAATAAATGACAGCATGGGACCATACAAATCAATGAACAGTGGAATTTAAAGGCTGTGAATGGAAAGTAAATATTTTTGTAAATAAAACACAAATGTCTATTAAAATGGAAGAGGTGTCTCAAAGGAATTTACATCGAAAACATGGTGTGGAAGAAAACTTTAAATTTTAAAAGTAATCTTATATTGTATGACGGGAATTTTAATAAAAATAAGTTGTGGTTATTTACCAGTAGTAGTGACATACGAAGGTGATATATAAACATTTTACTCGTTGTATAGTTGTATAGTAATTTATTCGTAAGCAATTCCAAAAAGCTTCTTGTAATCACAACCCAGCAAATGAATGTTGAGATGAAAATTGAAAATACTACACGATGAAAAATACTGATAACAATTATATTTTTTGTTCGAAGTAATTATATTGCCCAATTAAAATATTGGGATTTTTTACACTCTATTACAATTTGTTAATCTCGAAATTCTCTCACTTTGTTAATTTTAAGTCGCAGAGTTTTGTCTCGAAAAGTATATAGTATAAAATAAATATTCCATTAATTTAAATACTTGTTTCATTCCTCGAAAAACTCATAAATAGATAAATAAGTATGAATTTATACTTTTAAATGGTAAAACATACGATACAATCTCATAACAGCAAAAATTTCATCTTGCTAGAATAAATCCATTTAAAAATTATAGAAGGGAGATAAAATAAGCATTAAATTTATTCCTAATCCTTAATAACTTTGAATTTCAATTTAACATAAAATGAACATGCAGAAAGATTCGATTTAAATATTGATAATAT
This sequence comes from Araneus ventricosus, assembly GCA_013235015.1. NCBI lineage: Eukaryota > Metazoa > Arthropoda > Arachnida > Araneae > Araneidae > Araneus > Araneus ventricosus. Next base: position 36,026 of record BGPR01005662.1, read on the forward strand.
ACAGAAGATGAATACTTTAATCTTTCAGTCAGAATCTATGCCTGTAAAGAAAGCAATGTGAAAGTCTGAGACCGTTATAAATAACTCAGAAAAGTTATTCTTCTTTCTGTTAATCCATTGCTTTCATCATATAAAAAGCAAACCTTAAGAAACTTCAAAAGAGAATAAAAAAGGTATTATCTTATTTTTTCTGAGTAACTAAGTATTTTGAAGAACTATGCCTTTATCCATTTTTCATTAACTACTGAGCACAATGCGTGTTCCAATAGTTCGAACTCACTAAGAATTTTCTTCGATGGCCGAAGAATGTTGGCGAAAATAAACTTTCAGTTTAAGTTAATGCAACATTAATTTAAAAGAACAGAATGGACTGTTAAAAAAGGATAAAAATGGAGAACGTAAAAATAATGGGTGAGCAAAAAGTTCTCTCCATTTTAATCCAGGGACCATATAAAAATGCAATCACAAACATAGTCCTAAATTCAAAAGAGATACAGTTTATTTGAAAGTGGAACTCAAAATAAAATCTGGTAATTATTTATATTTAAGTCTTTCATTTTAATTCAAAGTAGTTTTTTAGTTTTCACATGTGTTTCCCAATATACTTATTAATTACATCTGAAGATCAAAGTATATGGTTATGTAATTTAAAATTTTAAGAGAAACAGTATTCCTTCTTTAATGGAAATTCAAATTTAGTTGAACATTTAAAAAGCATATTAATTCATCTTTGATGACTGAAAACTGTACATTCTTTAGGTTCTTAAATATTCTAAGGAATACGCTAGTTTCTTTTTTATTTTGAAAATTATGGATTGTACCATTTTCAAATATGAAAATGGAAATATTTATTAGTAATTCAAGGAAGGCCAGATGAGGTTTAACTTTAAAAGTACATCAAATTAAGATTAAGTAGTTACTGTAAAAAATAATAAACTTCGATTTCTGTGGTTAATATGCAATAGAATGTTTCGAATATGTAATGGCAAATTATTGCAAATTTTTAATACAAATTATTTTTCATGATTCTTTTCTAATTGCATTAAAATTTTCTTTTAAAAATATATGAAAATATACAAAATAACCTATTATTCAAATGCAGACAAAGTACACTTTTGAATTGATTTATAAAACTGCCCATATTCTTATAAGACTTTACTTGAAATTGAAGGAATTTCAAATTGTAACAATGCTTTCTACTTACATTGATGGATATATCAAACAAAATGAGAGAAATGTTGCCATATTATATCAATAACTATCTGCCTTCGGAAACCAGCTTGTTCACTTGGAATATAATTTCATTTGCATGCATATTTTGATTTTATGGTTTCCTTAACAAGGTAAATTTGAACTTCAAATTGTGATGGAGATATATCCCGTGTTTTTATAGAAGTCTTGCACCTTTTGCGTACATTGTCAACATGAACGCCACAAATGAAGTCAAGTATTTGTTGGTGTCATGTAACATCTAATTGCGCGATGCTTTAATTTTAAATTTATTTTCTCATTTTACATGCAAAATATGTAGTTCATTTCAGCATGAAAAATAACATATTCAATAAGAAAGAATAAAAGTTAGATATAGCAAAAATCTAGAGCAGAATACAATTAAAATTGAAGATAATTTTTAAGTACCAAAAGGGTTGAAAATACTGAGGGAAGGAAAACTGTAGGGATGAAATTCAGTGCTTATGGCTTCAGTGGCCGCACTGATTGAAAGAAAATGTCAAACTCTATATTTTTAGCACTTCAGATTAATTTCATCCTTGACAAATCGTCGATATGCTTTTAGTGCTTTAACTCTTCTTTTCCCACGATTTACACTATATCTACCACAACGCTTTTGGAATTGCGGCTTTTAGCGCATTCGTTGTGTATTTGGTATATTTCCTTCACCATTAAGCAATTTTTATCTTTATTCGGGTATATTTTCATTTCGAATTTTTAGTCTTTTCGAGTATGTTATGAAGGTTTGTTGTTCTATTATTTTTCTATTATATTTACTTTTTTATTATGTATCCGAAAATGGCAACAAAATATGCAGATTGGTGGGATAAAATTCCCTGGTTTCCCAAGCGTAAGGCAGCAAGCGATACATTTCTATCGCGTTTCTTTTTTCTTTTATTGATTCTCAAAATCCATCTGTCTTTTCTGGGATACCCAGTATATATGCATATACAGGGTGTTTCAAAAATATCTGGCAAAAATGAAATGTTAGATCAGGCATATGATAAGCATCCAAAATCCCCTAGGAACATGAGTGTGCAAACGAAATCTAGAGGCAGAAGAAGGAATTTAAAATAATATAGCGCTTGCCGCAATTGCCGACACTTTTTGAAATTTGCTCATTTTTTCACATATCTCCTCGAACTTCGAAGAGTTTTTAATTCACAATTTACATTGAAGATTCTGTCTCAAGGGCATTTTAGGTACCGACCAGAAATTGATAATGTTTAAAAGGGATTTTAGCTCATACCATTTTATGGAAATTTGACAATGCTTTGGGACTTTCGTCAATTAGTTTGTGTGTTATGGGAAATATTTGCATGCATGTTCGTGAAAATATCTGGAATATTCCGGAAGATATAAAAGTTTCTTTAAAAAATCCAAATTTTTTCACATGTTTTTTGGTTATAACTTGCAACGTTTTCAGATAAATTGTATGAAACTTATAGAATATGTGACAATATTCTACAGTAGCATTGTCTACAAATTTAAAGTAAGTCCTCTCAATATTAGAGAAGTCATGAGCATTTGTAATAAATGATTTTTTTACTGCCCATGAGCTGAAGGTAGCCTTATTTTTCTTTCACAACTTCAGAGCCAGATATAAAAGATAACTTATATAAAAATTCCAGTTCAATACCTTTAATATTCAAAAAGATATAGGCATTTTGGCCAGCGCTGTTTTATTTTAAATGCCATCTGCTGGCTCCAGATGGCGTTTGTGCACCCTTGTTTCTAGGTGATTTTGTATGCTTATTGTATGCCTGACCTACCCTTTTATTTTTGCCAGATATTTTTGAAACGCCCTGTATATTATTATATAATACAAATTACTTATTAGATAGTGTTTTCAAAATACTATTATTGTATATATATATATACTATTATTGTATATATGACTACAAAAGGACGGTGTTTAAAAATCTGTAAATAAATTTTTTGTAAATTTATGTTGCGAGTATTTATTTATGCTTAACCCTAAAAATTCTTTTGGATTTTTTAAAAAAAGTAATGGTAATCATAAACCACTGAATCTGCTAGGAGCCATTTTTCTAAGACTACGAACATAATGTTCATATAGACCACTTTATCATCCACTCGCGATTCATAAAATAGAGGTTTTAAAAATAATATTAATAATTTTGGAATTCTATTGGATATAAATTACAAAGTAAATTGCTGTGTTAATTATTCAGTGCATAAATTTAATAGTATTAAAAAAAGACTATAAAATGTCTAATTAGGTTAAACGTAGGATACTTTAATTCCTTTATTATCTTTTTTCAATTGCTATTACAGACAGTGCACAGCAAATCTCTGAAGTATATATTCTAAAAGATAATAATAATTTATTTTCACAGCTAAGTATGTGGGTAAATACTATAGAACAATAAATGCAACAAAGTTAAAAATATTTCCATGTATATTACTTGCGTGCAAAAGAACCAAAAATGTTGGAAGCTAAATACAAAGCAAGCCGTAAAACATACATGTTTACTTTTTGCATCTCATCTAAAATTTGAACTGATGAATCACTGTGCGACACATTTGAAAAAAAGAGCGCAGAAATTACATTTTGAAAACCATCAGTTCGCTACAAAACGCAACATAAAATATGAGAAGGTATTTCACTGGCGCTATGCATGTGAACTGCATCACTGGTAAGAAAAATGCATCGCCTGCAGCAGTTTAGGTGGAATACGGAGTAGAATAGAGTTATTTTCTTGCAAGAGTAAATAATCTTTCAGAAAATGAAACATCGCCTACGTTTGCTGGTAGAATGTGGGACATTATTTTAAAATATTATTAAAACATGCTAGAAGATACTTGCAGAAGGAAAAAATAGATGCTGCACTGTTTTGTAAAATAATTACAATAATTTCACTTTCATTAATCTGTAATCTTTAATAATTCTCATAAATATTTAGGAATACATTTCAGAAAATTTAAGCAGATGAGGTGTAAGAAATAGTCTTTTTGTGTTGTTCTTCAAAATTTCTCCTTCGTTGTTGTTTTCAAAAACAAAGAGATCTTCCTTTTATTTCAAATGCCTTAAGCTTTATGTTTTCTTTCTATTTGTTTTAAATTGTTTAGTGCGCTATTTCATGCATAAGCTACATAATCTTCAAGACATTTTGCGTTTTGTGATCATTCACAGATGCTGTTGCCTTACTCTGTGCCGTTAAATACTAATACTTAAATACATTTTTCTATTCAAAAATTCAGACAAATTATAAAGCTGTATTTTGAAATCGGTCTATTAAGATATAGATCAGTATATAGGGTACTACCAATAAAATTCAATATTTTTATGGAATTACAACTTGTTTGTTTCACGTTCTTGACTTTTTATTAACTCTATTAAAATGATGTTATCTCCCTATTAATAGAGTAATGTATGTGAAAACTTCACAGCAACAAGAAAAGTTGGCAATCAACAAAATACTTCAAGGTAAATCGATTCTAAAATCTTATAAATTTCTTATAATTCTTTCTCTCATCATAGATCTTTGAGATTTCTGTTTCCAAATCAATGCTTCGTTAATTTGCAGATGCTCAGAAAAAAACCATACGTTATTACCCCTTAAAAATTTCATTTATTTTACTAACTGCCTAGCATTTTTGAAAATTTATATTTATATCTGAAATATACTTAACAAGAAATGTTTTTCGTAGAAATTTAATAATTCTTAAATCAAAAATACCGATAACCACTTTGCAGAAGCCAAAATACTACATACATGGTAGAAAAGTAATCTCGAAAGATTACGAAAACTTCCTTTAAATACCTGACATTTACACCACGTGTAGGCTGATGTTTATTCTACAGAGCTGATATACATTAAATCTGTATAAGCTGAAATGATATAAAATTTGAATAGATGGCTAAAATATTGTTCTCATGCCAAAAGATAAAGTATCATTATTATAAATCATTTCATCGCTTAACATCCTTTCATTGCTATATGACGTCAATTGAGCAAACAAAGCTGAAAATTTGATTATTTCGTTACTATGACTGTTGTATTTCTCTTTACCTACTTAACGACTGAAATTAAAACCAATCTCCAAAATTATCTGTTTCAATTTAAATCAAAGGCCATAATAAAGAGTTTACAGCAAAGCTTGCATGGATGCAGGTAAAATGTATACAAGTGACTATTCAAATAGAAAGAGGTTTATTTATTCAAGACCCATTTTCGAATTTATTTAATTAGAAAACGCAACTGAAAATTAAACCCAGGAAAGCAAATCACACAGTGACGATAAAAGCAACAAGGAAAGGGCAAGAGCTTAGGGCTTAGAATATAAATGTCTGAAATCTTTCATAAATTCCCTGCCTTAGATTCTAATTAAAGAAAATCTATGTTTAATACTTCATTCCTGCGAGAGTTTAAAATAGAATAAGCATTTACGTTTATGAAAAGAGAGCTTGCCTATTGAAGCGACGCTGAATTGCATAGCATTGCGAACTATAATTCTAGTTACGAGTGCAAAAATTTAAATTTCCCTTTTCATTGCCCACTTTATTTCACCATCAACAGTTGCTTACCACTCGTACCTTCTCCCTTGCTATTTTATGATTTCCGAAATTGTCAGTACTGAGGCCTTAAAAATGCGAGTAAATTTTCTGAAACCTTAGCTCTTCAGCTTCCTTATTTCACTCTTATATTTAACGAAGACCATAAAATAGCTGGACGATATTCAACACAACGAGACGAGCAAAAACCATAAAATTCCATTCTATTCCATAGGAAAAGGGTAAAATATAAACTATTTTTCAAAAGAGCCATATTCCTATTTTATTGCTACCATTTATTTTGCAGCTGCTGGAAATCAAAAAGATATATACTGCTGTTTTTGATGTTTAATAACCACATTAAATCTCAACTTTCTGGGAGTGAAACTCAAATCATAGAGTGAGAGATTTGGACAGTTCTTGATCTCCAGATAGGGCAAAACCCCCTTAAAGTCGGGAGATTTATGTGCGATTTTCTTCAAAAGGCGTCAGTGAAAAATCTTATAACCCGAGTAATAAACGTTTGGACTTTGATTAAAGAATTCAAAAACTCCATCACATACATTGTATAAGAAATTCTAAAAATAGTTTATCAATTTAATAACAGGTTTTAAGTGTTTTTTCCGTTTCCAGTAAATTGCTTTTTATACTAAATGGTCAAAAACTATCTACAATGAATTTTTAAAGCATGTCGAGAAGAATAATTAAAACACACCAATAAACTCTTCATGATCATTTTTTTTCTTTTTGGAAATGGAATTAAAGAGCTTATTCGGTGTTTCTGTTATCGAGTGGAAACATTATTGCTTCATTAATTTATGTTTTAATGTAATTAGTGTACATTGTACACTAATGCATTATTATCAAGTTAAAAGGATTCTCATATTTATGAATTTAACCTTGGAAGCACAAATGCATTATAGATTCTTTTCAAACTGTAATATAAAAAATAAAAACTTTTGGCTAATCTAAGCAATTTCAGTGCTGTAAAAATTGATTTTTAGGATTATGCAGATAATACGTCCTATGAATAATATAAAGCTTATGCAAAATTCATAAGCTTTTGTAGACATTGCAAAAGTATGTGTTCAAAATTAAGCACACATGTTTTAAAAAACAATTTCTTATACATATATATAGTAAAACAATTTCATATGTGTGTACAAAAAAGTTTGAAAATTATAGTCCTGAAAATAAACTTATAACTTAGGATAAATTTTTAATAAATGAAATAAGTTAATTTAAAACACGCTATTACATTGTTTCAATATAGATAATAATAAAACAATTTTGCAGCATTTAGGAATATCCTGAAGTTATAAGGTTTCTTTTTAATCTAGCTGACATAATATCTTATCGAATATACATCAAGAAGTTATATAATCTGAGGAGCTTCCTTTAGTAAAAGACAAATCTGATTACGGGAATGTGGGTCAACTCATTAAGATATTCCTGATCCATCGGCTGTACTTGTTCAGCATTCGTTTCCGTTACATGACAAAGTGCGATGCTGTGCAAGAGACAAAGAAAAATTACATACTATTATTCATTTGCCTCCCAATAGCTACTTTGCACCTTTTGCGTTAGACAGTTCTGTTCTGATTTGTTCTCATTCGGATACTTTCCCCTGAAAATCTGTCTCTTATCTATAAGGATACCTTCTCTTGAAATTCTTTTTCTTATCTTTAAGCATACCTTTTCTTGGAAAATTTTTCTCTTAAGCTATAAGGATTTCTTTTCATGAAAATCTTTCTCTTAGCCATAAGGATACCCTTTCTTGATATTTTTTCTCTTATCTATGAGGGTGACTTCTTAAAATATCCTATCTGTGGAATAATATGTTGAGAGCCAGTTAATATTATCCAAAAAATTAGTTGTATTAACGAGACATCCAAAATTTTATATTATGTCCTCAAATTCAAAAAAGAGTAAAATGTATATTTTGCAGTCTAACTGAATTCATGAAATGACTGTCATAACACAGAGATAAACATATGAGAAATTATTTATTATCATTTCACAGAATGTGTCGAAAGGTGTGTTAAATTTAAGATTAACGTTCAACACCGCCAACGACCATGAAATCCTTCTGCAACAGGAGCGAAAACCGGAAAAAAATAAAAGCAATATTAGCACAGCATTTTATTTGCTCATAACGTCGTGGCACATTTATGAGTTTCTGAAATAAAACAAGATTCTATTTTTTTATATATATAGGGAAGGGTGCTGTACCTTGGCCAGGGTTGTACCTCTGCCGATTGTCGATATATCAAAACGATAGAGTAGAGTTATTACGCTTCCCGTCCCAAAATGTTTAGTGAAAAGTGGCGACACTGTCACCTTGCACGTGGTCATCTCGGGCTGAAAGTTTTCAACTGAAGTGAAGAAACAATTTTTGGGATGCCGGCGCAAGCCTCTGGAGGAGTTAAATTTTCCTCCTGTTTTCCAGGAAAATATTTTTTACTTTTATTTTTCACCAGTACCCCTTTTAGTTCCATAACTGACACATACATTGAAAGATTTTTATCAATAAAATCATAAATAATTACCTGAGAGTAAATTACTAATATGAGAGGAGGTGATGCACTTTTGCCAAGTACATCGTATTGTACCTTGGGCACCTGTAAAAAGCATAGTGCAGTGTTGTATCAGCATCAAAAAGTGGGTTTTAGATAAATTTCTGTCATAAATAAACACATAAGCGCAAAAAACATTATTCGGGATGGTTAAGGGCCTGCCATATGAAGAAACCGTAGTGAAATTCCTAACACAGAAAGAAAATGTATTTGCATAGCCAGAGTTTGAATATGATTTTCAATATAGAAGTCGCAGCTATTGTCATAATTTTGCCTGAGCCGTTAATTTATTTCCGAGGCTAATATACATTTCAAGTTTCATTTTATAACTCTAACATTTATTTTTCCCCAGTTCGGAGAATTGTTTTTGTAAAATTATATAAAGAATTTGTTTTGTTGCTCTATTAACTCTGCTAATAATAAAGGAGAATGCGTGTGTCTGTGTTTCTCTGCGTGTCTTGGCCTTCTACAGGGCAGATGGATAGATCTAGAGCTGCAAAATTTGGCAAAAATATACCTTGGAGGGTGTGAATGTGCACCGTGGAGAGATTGTTACGAAAACTTAATTAGAGTTTCATTTGATCAAAAAGTTAGCAAAGTTTTTGCGTTTGTTGGCGATAACTTTCAAAAATATTAAAGCACAAAGTAAATTCTTACAACTCCTCAAAATTGAAAAATTACATTTCAAATTATGTCAATGAAATTGACGTCCGAATTTTTTTTTTCCAATTTTAGCAATTTGAAAAAATATTTTTATGCATTATTTACAACAATGCTTTTGTCTGTTGCAAACAACTCAAACCGTCTTCATTGCTCTTATAAATATTGAATTGTGTGATTCTCTTCTATTGTTGAAAGATAAGGAATGAAGATTCTTCTTATTTTTTTCATATTATTTGGTAAAAGCGTAATGAATTTTACCTTATTTTTTATGCAATAATTTTTTTTATAAAGCTGTAAACATTAAGCTCTTTGATATTAAAGTAAATAGGAAGGTAAAAAATTTTTTTTAAAGGAACCATGAATACTAAATTATGCATCACGGATTCAGCTGAATAAAACAAAATAGTATTCTCGTCCGGTGAGGTGGTCCCCAAAGGCGGCTAGTAGTTACACTGTGATTTTTCTGCTACGACTTTCTTTTTTGTTTTTATCCCAGTCCGAATAATTTTGAAGTCATTAATATATAGCTTGCTTTTGTGCAAACAAAAGTTTCTAAGTAGTTATCTACATATTTTTAAGAAAAACAACATCCTGTTTCAATTGTGTTATAGTTCATCTATCATATCCAGCTAAATATCGTGCAATGATTTTGAAAATTTTAGTGTTGTACCAAATTCACGCGAGATAATGTCACAACTTGTAGCCTTGCCAAGGTACACTATAGGGTGGCCAAGGTACAACGGAGTATTGCACCTTGGCCAAAAATGAAAGGTTTTTATTATTATTTTAAATTCCTACGCGATAAGTTGAAAGAAATACTAAATGGGATTATAAAGCTGAAATCGTGAAGTTTCTAAAGCACCTAAACTTTTCGGTTTTAGACTTGATTTGACCACTTCTTTTCAAGTTAATAAAAAGTGACCGAGGTGCAGCAACTTCCCCTACAACTCCGTTTTAGAACTCCAGATGAATTTATCTATTGAAAATTAATTTTAGTTCTGATTAAAATGATCTGATCCGCAAATGAATGGATCAAAAGAAAAGATTAAAATATTGTAAGATAAATGTGAATATTATTATATTTATATTTTTGGAAGTGTAAAAAATATTGAAAAATTTAATAATAAAAAATTATATATATATATATACACTAACGAGCCAAAACATTATGACCATCCCCACATTTTTCAATGAACTAGTCTAGATGACGGGGAGGGCGCGTGGTTAAGTGGGAATGGTATTTAACTACTGATGGAGAAGGTAAGTAAGCATTCTTGCATTTACTTTTGCGAGTGATGGGAAAGGCTGCTGATCTAAGCGAATTTGATAGAGGGCAGACCGTAATGGCCCGAAGACTCGAAACGAGTATCACTGAAACTGCACGACTGGTAGGTTGTTCACGATCTGCCGTTGTTAGTGTTCATGCGAAGTGGATAAATGAGAGTGACACCAGCAGTAGGCGCTAAGGTGTTGGTCGTCCACGCGTTATCAAAGAAAAAGGACGTCGGAGACTGTCCCGCTTGGTAAAGCAAAATCGGCGCCAGACAGTGGCTCAGCTGACAGCTCAATACAATACAGGTCCAGGCGCAAGTGTTTCGGAACACACAGTTCAGCGGACACTGTTGGATATGGGAATGTGCAGCAGACGTCCCACTCGCGTGACTCTGTTGACCAAGTGTCATCGTCAACTACGCCCACAGTGGGCCCGGGAACATCGAGACTGGACACTGGATGAAAGGAAGAGAGTTGCCTGGTCGGATGAATCCGATTTCTCATTTATCACGTCGATGATCGTGTCAGGGTACGCTGTCTGCCAGGCGAACAGTTGCTCCCCTCTTGTACAGCAGGCTGGTGGTGGCGGTATTATGCTTTGGGAGACATTCTCATGGGCGGTTCTGGGACCCGTAGTTGTGGTAGAACAGACCATGAAAGCTGCGAACTAACTGAACATCATTGAGGATCAGTTGCATCCTGACATGGCGTTTGTCTTCCCAACTGGAAATGGAATCTTCCAGCAGGACAACGCCCCATGTCACAAGGCTCGTATTGTGTTGGAGTGGTTCGAAGAACATACTGATGAATTCCACTTAATGTCCTGGCCACCTAACTCACCGGATCTAAATCCGATGGTGCACATTTGGGATGTCATGGAACGGCAGCTCAGAGCTTAAACACCACCATGTCCGAATATCTCGACTTTGCGTGACCGCTGCTTAGACATTTGGTACAACCTGTCTCCAGTCATGTACCAAAAACTTGTGGCATCTATGCCCAGGCGAGTTGCAGCTGTTTTGAAGGCCAAAGGAGGCGAAACGCGTTATTGAGTAGGTGGTGATAATGTTTTGGCTCTTCAATGTATATAATGTTTGTATACCAGATAAGAGAACCCCGGCTCTTCCTAAGTATTAGGGTGGGCCGAAAAAAATAATTTTTTTCTGAACGCTTTAGTGCGGAAAATTTGCCTACTGTAATAAGAAGAAAAACAGGATAAAAAATTTAAAATCGGTTAACGTCTTCCGTTCGCGCATCGTACTTAAAGTTAATGAAAAATTGCAAAATCGAGCCTTTTTTGTAATTTTTTTAAGTTAGTTAAAACTTTTAAAATAAACACGCTTTCGTTTTTTATGCTTGTTTCACGATTTAAATAACCTAAATAAATTAAATTCCGATCAATAATCTAATTTTTTCCGTTCGCGCAACGTCTCAGAAAAACAGAAATGTACCAATTTTTCGCAATTTTCAATGTCCAACTCTTCGCTCGTTTTGCTAGAACAAAACGACCAAGAACTCACCACTTGGAGGTGGTTGCACGTGGAGTTCTACCCACACCTTACCCAACCAACCAGCCAATTGTTGGGTGTGGTATTTACATTATATTTATAACTATTTACAAAGATTTTCCATAGAGTAGGATTCTTTGGCTTACTGTGTTTTTTTACTTTTTCTTTTTTATATCTACTACACATTTAAAGTCTTATTTTTTGGAGAAATTAGGCATTACCGATCTAGACTTTAGTGTTGCTCGGATATATCCATCTCTAGTTTCACGTCCACATACTTTATTCGAGGCCTCTGTCACAAGTTGGATGCACCTCTCCACAGTCTGGGTGTGTCAGGAAAACTTTTATATTTCTCTGATGAGCGCAGTGTCGGAATTAATGAGTGGTTTAATATCATCTTCACTTAGGTCCCTTAGCATTCGTGGAGGATACACCACACAAGAATTCCAATTAATAATTTCAATGTAATCGGAAGCTTGAATGTTTATCTTTGGTGGTACGAAATTTATAACAGTCTTCTTCTTTGGGACGATTTGCCTTGCTTTTAAGATCCCTCTGTAATCGAGCTCTCGAATATGTTCTCTTTAATTGTCAAGCATTGCCAACAGAACATTCTCTGTGTGCTCAAAGAACGGATTTCGTTGTATTACTGGATCGACAACTTGAAGTAATTCATCGGATAAATACCGCGATGTTTGGATTGCTTGAAAGACATGTTTTGGTTCATCAGTAAAATATTTGCTCTTTTTTATGGCAAATCACACAGACATGTATGATTTTAAGATGAAGCCAACTATTTCTTTTAAGTTTTCGGATGGATCTGATGAACTTATATACAACCTAATGACTCGGTTGGCCGCAGTAGCCATCTGGAATGGAACAAAGGATCAGGGTCCGATTTGCCAAATCTTCTGGACAATGTCCCAAGGTGATTGCATTTGAAATGTCCAACAAATACTGTTGGTCTTTGCTCAACAAATTCCTGTCTATATCAGGAATCGAACAATCTATGGGTTCACAATCGACCACAGGGAGTTTTTCATAGCAAGTGAGCTGCTGCTCGATTGGCCCACTAAAAGATTTAGGGCCTGCAGTTTGACCGTCAATATGTTGGAAAATGTGGCGAAAAGGAAGCTCATTAAAATGCAGGATGCACATGCTCCACTGTAGCGGGCGTCCTACATGACATTCTATTCAGTGGATGACACTGTTCTTCCATCCAGTGTTGGTTACAGTGTCATCACACCCTACTATTTCTAGTTTTCTCATTCATCATTAGATAATGTTGTTAGAATACTCATTAAACAAACATAACACAAAACAATACATAGCACAAACTCACAGCACACACGTCACACACCGCACCAAAGCGTGTACCACTTGTAACAGGCAAAGAAAAACTAAAGTGAAGATCGTAGTGGGTGGTGGCGACTGGCGAATAGAAGACCGAGTTGGTGGGGGGGATGAGAGTAGGTAGGGAAGGACCACGCCACGGTTCAATCTAGTTCAAACCAGTTCAATTTAATTCAAGTGAGTTCTGATTCGTTTGAAAATTGCGAAATATTGGTAAATTTTTGTTTTTTCTAAAACGTTGCGCAAACGGAAAAAATTAGATTATTGATCAGAATTTAATTTATTTAGGTTATTTAAACCATAAAACAGGCATAAAAATCTAAAGCACGTTTATTTTAAAAGTTTTAACTAACTTAAAAAATTTACAGAAAAGGCGCGATTTTGCAATTTTTCATTAACTTTAAGTACGATGCGCGAACGGATGACTTTAACTGTTTTTAATTTTTTTTATGCTGTTTTCCTTCTGATTACAATAGACAACTTTTCCGCACTAATGCGTTCCGAAAAAAAATATTTATTTTTCAAACCACCCTACTAAGCATCCCGGATATATTAAAAAATAGGCGGTCGCGACAAAAATACCAGCACCATGGCAGACGCAAAATAACCTCCAATACGATACCACTGAAACTGCATAGAAGTAATATATTGTCTTCCACTTTTTGTGACATTTTGAAGTGTGTTGGGGAATAGAAGAGTCTCTGTTTCTCCTTTCCAAGGCTTCATGAAAACAATTTATTGGTATCAGGAGCTAAAGCATTAAGGATAACTGGAAAATCTATACCTAATATAATCACACAATCAGACTGACGAGCACCTTCCACACCCACAGCCTTACTGACGATTGTTGCGTCAGCATCCCCTACAACTTGCTCAGCATTGATGTTTCCATCAGCAAATTTTTGAATCAGCATTGAAATGAGGTGTTTTTTAATACTTTCATTCTTGCAATCATTGTTATCCCTAGTTACTCTGGATAACCTTGCGACCACATGTTGTTCAGTGGTGCAAAATGATGCACCACAAAAGTTCTCCACCTGTTCAAAAACTTCCGTAATTGTAGGTATATTCGCAACCCATTTAGCCAATGTGCTATAGGCAATCCCCCTTCCGTGAGTTAAACCTCCAGTACCTTTTATAGTTCTCATCAATGTCTGTTCTATGGTCATGTCAGACAAAAGTCTTGATCAGAATTTATCACTTCTCCTGATGGTGAAAAAGCCTTTGTTAACAAACATTTCATATTCATGAGGCGTTAGGCGAGACTCTAGCTCTAACATATCCTGCAGGTATGAATGGTATGATTTTGCGGCAAAATCCAATGAGAATTGCCTCGGGGTAGTCGAAATGTTTAGAATTAAAACGGGTCCGAAATATTCATTCAGCACACTAGGCCATAAAACTGAAATGTGATGGTGTGTTGGGGGGGAGCCTCTCTCACAGAATAGGAGAAGGTGCAATAGTTCAGGGTATCGGGTTGCCCATAAGAGATGTTTTTCCTTTCCTGATGGAACAGTCTGATCTGTGAATGTACCAAGTTCTATGAGCCGAAAATGGAACCGGTCTACTGTGAATCCCTACAAATGGATTGGATCAGGATGAATTGGATCGATGGTGAATGTCCAGCTTAAGGAACTGACCTTCGAAAAGGATGATATTAATACGCTTAAATGTTTCCTTTGATGCAGAATTTGATATTGTACCTATCTAAATAGAGGTAATTTTATATGATGTATTTTATATCAGAAAAACGAAGAGTAAAATACAAAATATACTACTTTTGTAAAAAAAAAATGCTAAGAATTGGCGTTTTGTGAACTCGCATTGTGCCTAAACTACTTAACTTAATTTCAAAAATGAATTCGATTTGACGCAGGTTTTTTATACTCTTTATCTTTTGTATGTATAAAAGTTTTAAGAAGTGTGTCATTTGTGAGTTATTGCCAAAAAACGGAAGAATGTCCGAAAGTTTTAGGGATTTCGGAACCCGTCACCTGAAGCACCATCTGAAAATGGGAGAAAACTTCAAATAACTCTTTTATCATGTAAATAAAGAGATTAAAACAGTTTCCTATCCTACGGGAGTACCTCTAAGAATCACACCATCATTGCTATATCCCACCGAGAAGAAAGACTCTCCTTACTTATAAGGCATGTTCTCATCCTCATAAGCCCACGTCGGTTATATAGGCGATGAATGCGCAGCCCAATTAGCCAAAGAAGCCATGAAAAAAGGCTACCCTTTCTTTCTCCCTAAGTCACTTTCTTACCTGAAATCTGAGATAATGTCACCTGCTTTAAGCAATTGGCAAGAGAACTGGGATAACAGAGAAACTTGCCGCTGTACACACGGTACGCCTAGGGTCTCAAACAAGCCAGTTGGATGGAATAGTTTAGTTTAGTTATAGTAACGTCCCGTTTTGAAGCAACACGAGGGCTATTTTGGGACGGACCTCGTAATTTCGAACCACGGTCAGATGACGAGGACGACACCTGAGCTGGCACCCCCCTCCAGTCTTCCACGCCACACAAACGGGAGGACGTTTGGCTACTACGCATGATTTTGCGTGCAACAGGCCCCATACACGGCGGATCTTCAGTGGAATCGGGTCTCGAACCTGAAACCCTCCGGCCCCAAAACCGAGACCGTACCACTAGGCCACCACGACCTCAAGGATGGAATAGAGAAGATTTAATGTTCGTTACAGGACACGGGCCCTTCATACTTTCAACTTTCGAACAAATGACAACTGCTCGTGCGGAGAAAAAGGAGATCCAATGGCCTATGCCACAAAATGTCGGTTTACCCTCTCCTACCATTTCCAAACTCCTGCAGTGCAATATAAATTACAGAGGTTAAAAAACATTATCACGAAAAACTTGTCAAGAATCCTACTTCGACTCCTAACGCGCTTCATTTGTAATGAGAATAATCTCATTGTAGAGGATAATCATAGAGCACGTATCTACCCAAACTGACACACACTTCCAGCAACTTATGTGACTCTTCTTTTTTTTCTCTACATATTTTTATTTTTCCCCATATTGTTTTGTTTTCCATGTTCTTATCTTTGTTCCTGTCCAGTGTATGTTTCTTTTTTTTATTATTATTTGTTTTTATTTATGTTTTTGTCCTTTCTAAAAAAAATTAATTCACCTCCGTCCATCCAAACCGGACAGGAGACAAATGGCTCTAAACACGGGGATGTATGTGGTGTAATGTAATGTAATGAGGTGTCCCCTAAATTTGAAATTAATGTTTTGTTTTGAAAATAACAGATAACTTTTGGTTTAAAATATATTGACAACTTCACGCATAAACCAATATTCGAAATCTGCCATACAGTCAACTTGGCGACCTATTAAATTATCCTGAAAAAATCTGGGGATTTAATTGGGATAGAAATTTTTAATATCTTTATCATATACCGTGATTGCATAATGCCTCTTGTGTTTTATAAGACGACTGAATTTTGAAAAACGCTTTTTAAATCTTTCATCTATTCATTCAAGAAAACTATCTGCGTAAATACAATCTTGAGAAAGATTAATTATAGCAAATTTTTTTTCAGAAGTATTCCGTTTATTTAAGATAAAAAGCAGTAAGCAGTTAATTATTTTACGAATATGAAAACCATATAGTTGATCTCAGCAAGAGATACGGTACTTTTTACTCACTATTTTTTAACTCGATTTGCTTCATGCTTGTATCAATAAAATTTCGTAATCAGTTATTCACTCACTTCCTGATATTATTTACTCATTTCTTGGCTTCCTAGAGTTTTGAAATTATGTACACTTATGCGTTTTCGAAGAAAACACACTATTTTAATATTTTAAGAACTTATGATCAATTAATAGATTTATTTTATTAAATTCTGATTTCATACCAATTGCGCCACCAAAATCCATAATATTTATAAAGACGAATCATAAATTAAAGACTTTAAAATGGAAAATAACTAAAAGAAAAAATATGGTTTTAGTACACTCATAAAAGTCAGTGTTTTAAATTTGTTTCTACTAATTTTATTTCTAAAATTAAACTGATCAATGCTCGGTAAAATGTTTGTATTTCATATCAAATTTTATTATGCCCAAAATTTTATATGTTTTTATGAAAAAAATGAATTGCAGATGCACAATTCTATCATAGGGCAGCACAATTCAGAAATTACAGCCCAAACGGCATGATGTAAAAATGTATGCCTATCATATATATAAACTATGCGATGTCCTTCATATCAACTAGATGTTCATGAAATATATCATTCAGAATATCCTTTAGGTAATTTGATGTATGCAAGTCTTCCTTCGAATGAAATAGTTAATACTCTCAGATATTTATCTTTATTATCATTATTAATGCCACATGTAGTCCTCAAACATTTCCTCCTAGAATGGCTTATAATGTCATAATGTCGTTGCGTTTCTTCCTCGGTAGCCACAGTGTAAAATAAATAACACATAATTACAAAGTCATTCATCGCTGTTACAGTAATTAGAAAACGAACGAAACATCAGAAAATAGAAACAAATTCACTATCCAGTTACGTTTTGAATTAAATATTTCCCATCAGACGCTTTCATTCATCATTAATTATAATCATTTTTCCCTGTGAATTTCGGATATTTTATGAAAGTCTTCATTTTCTTTGTAGTTATATATAGCAGCGGTCCCCAGCCCATGGGCCGCGGAACTCTACTCAAGAGTTAAGATCAGGAGAGCTTCAAGAGTCTTCGCTCGTTTTTTACTTTATGATACAATATAAAACTTTTTACAGTAAACTTTATTCATTGCTGATTAAACTTTACTATTTTACTTCTATATTTATTTAGTGGGCCTCAAAACATTTTTTACACAACATCCGGTCTTCACAACCAAAAAGGTTGGGAACCGCTGATATAAAGCACTCACAATTATCATACCATGAAACAACTTTTCTATTATTCAGAATCCGCAAATAGTTTCAAATGGTATTGTTTTGTGCCAAGGACACTAATATGAACGATCAATGAATCTATTTTAGCAATTAAATAAGTTTTTAAAGTATGTATTTATCCAGTTAAGAAAAGTTTAACTCTAGCTACTTATTTAAACCGATGAACAAAACTCATGTACTAAATCTAAATATTTAAAGAACGATTGAATATTATATGCTAAGAACAATTTATCCTAAAAAGGTCAATTCTTAGAGATCTGTTCTTTTAATATTTTGACAAATTTTTCATACCATGGAAGTGAAATCAATAAGCTTTCATATGCAACTATTTTTCTCTTCCTTTCAAAGCATTTCGTTCAAAAATTACAACCTGGTTTTTTAGGCAGATTTTAAGGGAGCTAGACAAATATGGCGAAATGTTTAAATGTAAAAAGTTAATATTTCGCAAGAAGTTACTTCTAAATAAGTACTGAGAACAGTGCGTCACATTGTCTCTGTGAAGTATTTATTCTGTCAGCTTTAGATTTGCTTAAACAAACCTAACAGGAACTGAGAAGTAAATAAAGTGCGTGTTTGCTTTTATCTACTGTATTCATTGAAGTGTACATATTTCATGATTTCTGAAGAAATTTGTTTTTTACTAGAAAGAAGAAAAATATAATAAAAAGAAGATGAAGCAAAACAGAATTAAAGATAAAAATATATTTTACATTTATTTACTACACTTAGAATTTTTTTGCTTGATTTATTTTAACTTAAGTTAAAATAAAATAATTCCAATTGAATTTCTTGATATATATTTCAAAGAACTAGATTACAGGTTGTCCTAAAAGTCATTGATACATTTCAAAATTTAACAAAAAATCATAAAATTGTGATATCAGTGCGCGGAATAAAGGAATAGGAAGGAATTTGGCTTCATACCGGAATATATAGAATTTTTTCTTCAGTCATAAGTACTTTTATGAATCAGCTGTTATTAATACAGACTGCTTATAGTAAATATTTTGAGCTAAATATTGTAATCTTCAGTTATTTGCATGGATATGCAACTGCATTAGAACTATATATTGCCGGAATTGTAATAAAATAGTGAATCAAATTTAAACCCAATCTGAGTAAAACTGAAGATATTTTGCATCGTCATGAGTAAAAAATAACGTATTCCAGGTAATATAGAAATTCTGAAGACAGTACTTATGCGACAGCGTCTGAAATTTCGTTCACAAGCTCATCATTCACCAGAAACAAGAGAAAGGAACTTTCCCATGAATTATTAGCGAGTTCATGAACCTTAGATCGTGAGAATGTTAACCATGGCTGTTCAATCATCGCTCGATCTTTGATGTAAATTTATAAATTTTTACTAAGGCACTATACATCTATTTCATTTCTTTTCGTGTTGGATTCTCTGAAGAAAATCATGCATTTTAAAGCATGAAAAAGCTAATTAGAAATAACTTATGCATACTATTTCAGAATTTTGAATACTGAAATTTGTTTTCTCAGGAAAAGCAAATTAAATTTGATATCACATTTAACGATAGTACATTTAAGAGATTAAAAGGGATTTTTCAATTTTGGCATCTAAATTATTAGTTTTCCAACCCACTCTACTGTATCAATAAATATTTTAACTTAAATATTAAATATAAATAGCAGAAAAGCCTTTAAGACATTATACGCCAAAACTCTGTAATTTCACTTTTTCAAAAAAATAAATTAATATGATAACATGGATGGAATATGAAAGAAAATGTTATTTCTGAAACTTTTAATTAAACTAATTAATTACCTTTTAATGAGAATTAATTATCTTTTTTAATTAGAAAAATCATTTTTATTTTATTTGTACCTTTTATAGAAGGCAGTTCAACATTCAAATGCAACAATCAAAAATAAAATTTGCTCTGTTTAGGTGAAAATAAGCGTCCCCAAAAAAAAGACAGTGACAGATAATGGGTTAATCCTCTTGCTGCCGAATTTTTTCAATAACTATTTAGATGCAACGTTTGAAATCATGTTCGAATACCTTTGAACTAAGCAAATTGTTATTTACATTCAAAGATTTATTAGTATAATATGATTCAACATTTTAAAAATACCAAGTAAACCCATTATTTCCGAAAAGCGCAGGATGCAGCAGAAAATAGACTTACTTCCAAACCGTTAAAGTCGCGGGATAAGCAGTCGCAGGGTTAATAAAGAACATCCACTAGATTTTGATGATAAAAAAAAGTCCAAGATTGAACATTTTATTAACAAACTTCATATTCGAAACATCAACATATTTTTACCAGAAAATGTTGTTTGTACAAAATTTACAAGATAATGGATGATGTTCAGCACAGTGACAAATATTACAATACATTACATGCAACTTACTGTTATGTGATTTGTTGCAATTTCAGTCCAATAAAGTTTTTCAAATCTCACTTTTTCCATACTTTATACTCTCTAAGTTGAAACCGAAGAACCATCTTCATTAATTTGTTTTAACATCACATTTACTTTATGCACATCCAACATTACACAAAATTCTTTGAAAACTATCTCTTTGCCACATCTAAGTATTCAGATCATAAAACATAAGCTCAAATAGCAAGAATCAGGAAAAGCTCTCACACATTGAAACTAAGCATTTGAAGTATTACTTTTCGTTTCTTTAAGAGCAAAAATGGAGCTCGCATTTATTTTAAGTTACATTTACATAAAATCACGTATCATTTCATTGAAGTGAGAATTTATATAATGAAATATAATATTTTAAACAAATTGTACTGAAAATTTGTTTTGTATAAATTTCAGTCTTCTGTATTATGCATGTACTTCAAATAACCTATTTTTTATAAATTATCTAATTTCAAACAACATTTTAAATTCAAAAACAAGAATTGTATTAACTTTCACGGTTCATATTTATTCTGCCTCTTTACGACAACCAATTATATTCATTAGCTTGACTAGCCAGACACTTTGAATGGATTATATTAAAATTCCTTTTGAAAAGTTTTTCATCATATTTAAGGCGTTATTTTAGACGATCAATATATTTAAAGTTAAATTTGCAATTTTTTTCGATTATACAATTTTAACAAAATCTTCCTTAGCGAATAAACCCAAAGCATATTAATTTACTTCGAAATTTTCATTTATCGTTTTCAAGACAAAGTTTCAATAAATTTTCAATCAAATTAAGCTTAAGAAATCTAATGACATAAAAATACAGTCAAACCCACACATTAAAGCCATGCGAATACAAATATTTTTAACAAATCGATGAGAAATTTTCTCGATTTCAGTAATAGAATATGTGAAAAAACCCAACTCATTCATCATAAAAAGACTCTGAAATGAATTATATTTAACTTAATCTCAAACCAGAAATTTTTTAGTTAACTTTAATTAGAATGTCAATTTTTCTATCAGAGATTCGAACTGAAATTTTTGTTAAATATTGTTGAAGTCCTTTCTGTTTTTGAGATATCCGTCAGATATTTTTAGTTTGATTCCAAATAAAATTTTTAACATCTCTGTAATAGTCTTTTTTCAAAATTAGGTTTTTTATTAGGATTATCTTAAGTTCTTGAATATTTAAAAAGTAGAAAGGACATAAATACTTTATTTGCATTTGACGTTTCCTTTCTTTTCACGTTCAAATACTTATGAAGTTATTTCGAATAAATAACTTTTATCTGCCAAGATATTTTCTTCATTAAGATTCGATTGTTAATCTGTTTTATATACTTAAAAAAACGGCGAGGTTATTCCCCGCAAAAAAGGCAACTTGGCTCTTTTCTTATGTTTTATCATCTGGCAAATCTCATTCCTATCACGCTTAAAGCAGTCCAATTTTTTCTAAGATAAAAATACGCTCTTCACACATTTGTGCAAATCAGTCTAATTCAGGGCAGTCACTCCGAGTAACAGAATAACGAATCCGTCCACATTATCCCTTTTCAGGGAGAGTCGGCTTCATCAAATATGCAGTGGGCGAAAAACGCTCGAAATTGTGTCCATACATCACTCGTTATCGGCACACAAACCGCAGTTTGTAGCGAGCGGCCCAATTCGAAACTTGACAAATGGTGAATGGGAATCTGAAATGGAAGAAAAAAAATCATTATTTGAAACATTTATCATTTTGGAGGAATACCTTAATTACATTTTTCAAAATGATTATGTAAAATTATGGCTTTGAGTCACAATTTTTACATACTAGCTTGTTTCTTTGATAGCGTCGCTATGGCGATGATAGGAGGTCGGGTTACGTTAGGGCGTTCTAAGTTAAAGGAGATTAAATGTTTAATCTAGGAATAATCAAACCATTTATCATTTATATTTAAGTCAATATTTAAGTTTTTCAGTCAGCCTAAATGAAGCCCATTTATTATTCTAATGAAAAAACTAAGAAGAAAAGAGAATTTCATCATGGTACACGATGCATTATAAAATGTTGAGCATTTTTTTCGTGTGATTGAGTTAGTTTATCGAATTTTCTTAACATGATATATTTTTACGCATTAAATGAATAATAGTTTAAATAATTTTTTCAAACTCGCATTATTCATAGAAGGTTTCTTGAAAAAATTAATATTATATAGTAGAACGTCGCTTATTCTTTCAAATGCGTTTTTGGAAAATTTCATAGCCTCATATCTCATCGATTGTTTCTTAGCTCCAACTAACTTGAATATTTTGCTTCTATATGCAGAAACTAAACTTTTCTCACTATTTTAAGGACTTACTAATACAATTTACTGATCTTAGAATGCAATAGATACTTTGTAATGGAAAGAAATCCATTTTTATTTCCGATAGTGAAAATTTAATATTGTTCTCAGTCAGCAAATATCCAGTGGAGTAACTAGGATGGGACAGGTGGGGCGCGTGCCCTGGGCGCAATTTCCAGGGGGCACAAAAATTAGGCATCAATTAGTTGTATTTAAAAGAAAAGTATGTTTTCTGAAGCTCTTTTTCCCAATATTCTTAAAAATTGAAATGGTTTTAACAAAGTGTGGGAAAATCTCAACGATACAGTCATTTTTACAACCCGGAAACCTCAGGCTGCTGCAAAATAACAAGTAATATTGTGTTTCAGAGATTTACCGACCCAAACCCCTATCAATGAAATTAAAAACCCATTTAAAAAGAAGGTCCTCTTCACAGATTTGAGTCTCGATGGGAAGGGAGATAAGGGAGGATGGTTAAGGATGATTATTTCAGCAGGATTCTGATGGATTCACAAGGTATGCTTGATATCAGTTTCTTCGTAAATTGGTGATAAATTGTTCAAAAGTGTCGTTCCTATTTTCAATCAGCAAAGTGTGAAGAATGGAAAATATATCTCCATCTTTTTCGTAGTGTAAGCAACTTTCAAAGACGTAAGATCGCTATCTTCACATTGTTTCTGGTACTGAATATTTGCATTATTTGTATGATGAAAAATGTGATAGTGATTATTTTATATTTTATTTCGCAAAACACACCTAGATGCAGTTGGTCTGCCAAACTCAAACAAACAACAACAAAATACTGAGAGAGAGAGAAAATACCGCATAAAGTTTTATAATTGCTGGTAAAAATTATCAGTCCGCATTGACGTTGAAATCAAGATAAATGAAAACTATTTCTTTAATAACTAACTAGACTAAATTCATAAAGAAAAGAAATTCAATTCCTGCCGTAATGTGAAGCGTTTTCTTTCCTCGCTGAGTTACGCTATTGTCACCAATTAATTTTACTGTTAAAATCACACAAAAAAATGCTTTGACTATCAAATCATTAAACTACCGATACTCAATATAAAATAATTATTTAAATATGTAAATATCGCAATATTTTTTTTGTTTGTAATAATTATGTTAAGTACATGTACAAACATTTATGTACTAAAGTATTAAACACTTTTGCTTTATTAAAAGCCTGAAAGGTATAACATTTCGGATACCCTTAAGCCTTCAAAATTTTTCAGAAATAATGTATCGTTTTTTTATACACATGAACAATGTCTACTAAAAATGTGTGTGTCTACTAGGAATTGCGATTTTACATGTCATAGATAAATTAATAATGTTGTAATTTTAATTCATATTTGAATCAGCATTTTTTCCCTTGAAATAGCTTATCTCCTAATTTCATGTAATGAATTTCAACTTTGCCATAAGGTTCTAGATAAAACCTTATTAAACTTAATTGTAAACTTTGATTA
Source organism: Araneus ventricosus (assembly GCA_013235015.1). Lineage (NCBI taxonomy): Eukaryota > Metazoa > Arthropoda > Arachnida > Araneae > Araneidae > Araneus > Araneus ventricosus. Next base: position 60,301 of record BGPR01005662.1, read on the forward strand.
ATATATTTAAAGATATGTATGAAATTATATGATGAATTATATTATGAATATTATTAAATATATTAGTCCCTAAGGCTTTTGTATGATTTTATCTGTGTTAGCAAAGGATTTACTTCAATGTTAAGAGTTTTTATATACTGTCTTTGGTCAAAAAAGTATTGTATATAATTTTTTCATTTGTATTCGTATGTGTGTAAAGTTTTTTTTCGATTGATTGAGAGATTTGTGCACATTTTATATTCTTTTTCAAATACGAGATAAATGGAATGCACCTTTCATTTATATTTTTCTAATATATCAAAGGTTTCTTAGAAAAACCTTTGATTTTCTGATTTTAGTCATATTTAAAGGATTAAAGTTAGAATTCACAAAGTTTTCTGTGAAAATTTAGCGAAATTTTGTTAAAAAATTTGTAAATCCTATCAACTCAAAAATGTTTTATATGTTAATTTTTAAGTTTATTTGCAATTTTAATCTTTGCACTCACGGGCCTAAAGTTTCCAAAACGAAAATGAGGATCGAATTTCAAAAGAAAAAATGGGGGCGCAGTTTCGTTATTTGCCCTGAGCGCCATTTTATGTAAGTACGCCACTGCAAATATCTAACATTGAAAGTGTTTTAAAAAAACATTTATGAAGGTAAAGTTTTAGATAACAAAGATGTATTGCCCTCCTGGGATTCTACAACGCAATACTATTTACAAAATCTTGGAGTTGGAATTATGAAAAGGGGATTCGTTTCACCTGATAGAGAAATAAAACGCAAAAATGTTGGCAGTAATTTTTTTTATCAGTTCTGATTCTGGGATGAAAACATTATTTCTGGTAAAAAGTAATATTTTTAAAAAAATAAGATTATAGCAGTCAAATTCTGCTGTACTGTTCACTCATATTACACGCTTAGAGGTAAATAGTTAAGAAATAACGGAAGATGTAAAAGAGAGCATGAGATTAAAATAGCACTCTAAAATAAAAATCTTTTAAAGTCTTTCGGTTTTATAAATAAACTAGCTGTTATGCCTACGTAGAAAGGAATTAAAATACTTTCATGTCTTATATTTTTTATTTATAAACTACTTTTGTATAGAAAATCATAATACACAAAATTCTTTAATTGTCTGAAACGTTTTTTAATTAAAATGAGAATATCAATTGAACCAGACGATTTTTAAAAACCGCCGATAGCTGATTTTCTCCATAAGTTATTAAAATTCGTTACGTAAGTACTTCAAGTTTATTCATAAATCTTGCAGTATAAGAAAGGTTTTAACGATTGTTTTGGGACAATATTATTTATATAGTAATTTTTTCATTAATAAAACGCGTTAAAATAAACCAGATCAATAGATATTCTTGTACAAATCATGAATCGTCAAATTATGAATCGTCTTATACAAATTATGAATTTTAAACTTTTCTTTTCATCTTCGTCCAGAATTCTGTTTTCCAGCAAACAGTCCTTCGTATGTATTCTTGTTCTTCATCAGTAAAATATTGTTACAAATTGTGAATTTTATACACAATTTTACTTTTGAAAAATTATTAAGATGTGTGCAAAGAATTGAACGGAAATTAGACTTGTGTCATTGAAAAGTTACTTTTTAAAAATTTTGATATGGTGTAAAAATAGTTTTTGTGACAAAATATTTTCGAAAAGTATCACGGTAAAACACAAAATCTTGTTTAATTTCTATTTAAATTAAATTTTAATTAACTTTTCGGCTTTTAAAAGTTGACAGTGATCTTTCTCTTCTTATATAAAATACTTATAAAAATAAACAAAAATATCAAAAAATGAAGGTAAATTAGTTCAAAGTCTAACCGTTGCCTAGCAACGGAGTCTCTATAAATTTTCTTTAATTCAAAATCGTCTGCATGTAATCAACTATTTTTTAAATTTCAAAAAATCAAAAAATGAAGAAAACAGTTCACAAATATAAAATTGATATCATTGAGAACGTAAATAGCAGAACTTTAAGATTATATAAGAAATAGAATGGATCGGTTAATTTCTAATTAACTGACCGCTTAATAAACTTTTGGACTTCGAAAAAATCACAGGAAAAAATTTAGCAGTAAAATAACATCAAGAGTAAAATTTCAAAATTTCTAAGTTATTATACATATTGGGAGAAAGAATAATATGATGTCTTAAAAATTAAACAAAATAATTTGAGAAGGAAACTAAATTTCAAAAACAGTATTAAGAAAAATTTCAAAATATTTTCAGAATTTGCCAAATAATATATTTTGTTAAGAGTAAAAGTTTCTTTTAATTTTTTCATAAACAAGATGTCTAAAAGAAAAGTAACCAGAATTATAGTATTGCGAAATTATAATGAAACTGAAAATATGTAAATAGAAATCAATGGATATCAATAACCTATCTATCAATATTTATGAACAATCTTAAAATCTTTAGAACGAACGAAAACGTTGCCATAAAAAAGATCAAAGACAAAAATCAAAATATAATTAACGGGAAAATAATAAGTTGAACCGCAAGAAAATATTTCGCTACACAATCTTATCAAATGAAATAAAAACCACATCTATCAAATAAGTTAAAGATGAGAAACATATTTTAAAAAGTCCATAACTTCAAACCGGAGGCAAGTGAAGATCTACATTGGAGTTAATTCAGTTAATATATCAAAGAATTTAAACTGTGTTAGCCATATATTTAACAATGGCAATAGATAATGTGATTAAAACATTTGTTTAATCCATGGAGACACAGGAAAAGTTGATAGGAGACAAAAAACAGTGTAAGTTTTTAATACTAATTAAATATATATTCTTAAAATCTTTATTACGAACGAAAACAAACACAAAATCAAAAGCAAAAAAAAATAGAATTAACGCAAAAATAATAAGTTGAAACATAGAAACATAAGATATCATTTCGTACGACCGTGATTATTTAAAATACATAAAATTGCCTGAATATTACAGAGAATAAAAAAAGGTAATTATTATGGAGAATAAAATCTCGCAGAAATGCGTCACTACAAAAATTTTAATGATTTTCATTAAAACAATTAAAGCATCGTCATAAATTATAAAAAAAGGGTTTAAAAAATTTTAAAATTAGGAAAAAAACATCACGACAATTTAATTGGTATTGTTAAAAAGATAAATTTTGAATTATAAATGGTATAAAATATTATTTTTTGAGGTATTATTTTCGGATGATGTACTGGAAATAAGCTAAATATTGCTAAATATTGTACTGCTAATATATATAAATCTGGGCTTTGAAAAGTTGACGGTTATTTCTCTCTTAATTGGAAGAGCACAAGAGAATCGGACAAAAACTGCAAGTTTGTTTAATGAAATACAAATAGACAAAAAAAATCATCTTTATGTAGACATTAAGTCTACATTAACTCGCAGATAGTAACAGAGCATTTCCATTAACCCATTCGAGACGGATTGCACAACGTGTGCAATGCATTGCCGAGCCAAAAAGACGGATAGCACACCGTGTGTGCAATGATATTGAATTGCAATTATCAGTCAGTATGGAAAAAGCAGGCGTCGGGATAAAACTGCTTTAAAATAAAAATTATCTTAGATGTGTGTAAACATAAAATTGGTATTGTTTTCAATTTAGTCCCTAAAATTAAGCTGACCAACCGACCTCCTTTGGAAGGAAAATCCTCCTTTTCTAAGTTCTGCCCTTCCTCAAAAAGTGCACAACAAATTATGCTACAAATGTATTTTTATACATTTATGATATCATAGTGTATTCTGTATTATAGGTGCAATGAATTTAATGTTTCTTTTATTTATGATATTTTTTAGCTTCAATTTATTTATGATCTCCTTTTGTTGCAGCGGATGTTCGAGCTAAAGTTGGTCACCTTACTAAAATGAGTGACCCAAGGACAAACAAATACTATGTGACAAACTCTTACAGATATGATCTATCCGTTGTGGTGTCAACCATTGTTTTCCCATTATTAGTCTCGTAATTATTAGCGATTCAAATCTGACGGTATTTTGTCACACAAGAAAGTTCGACCGACGAGCGGAAAGACATTTTCACGTCAAACTATTCCGAGGAGCGACCTGCATACATGGTGTTCAATCATCTTATTTGTATGAAGTGATTCATTTCTAATGCAAACATGTTTTTTTATTAAAAATGGTCAATATAAAGCAAAAACGCATTTCGGCTTCCGGGGATAGTCTCCAAAACAGTGCGCTGTCTCGAATAGGTTAAAGAATTTTTTCCCTTATAATTTTAATAGTATATTTCGGTTCACTAATACAAACATTTGCTTACTGACATTCTAATTTTTTTAACTAATTCTAATATGCGAAAATCAAAGTGCTAAATTCCTCTTTATTGTTATTCTCAGCTAATCAGTTCAGA
>BGPR01005662.1:67956-90587 GCA_013235015.1 Araneus ventricosus
AAAACCACAAGGAGTGATATTTTTGGGAATAATAAACTAAGGTGCAGTCATATTAATTTTACACTAAAATTGTTACTCTATTTATCAAATATGAGTAGGTATACAGAATGACGAATATACGCTTGAGAAGATCTAACTTATTATCTCAGCATTAAATTGAAAAACAATAACTCAGAAAGATTTGAATTAATGTAAGAAATAAAAGTAATAAAAGCATTAAAAATTGTATTAGTTTATCTAACATATATAATAACTAAATGATACATTTGAATCCATTATACCAAAATATAAACGAACTTCCACAGGAATATTTATAGTAAAATTTATTCTTAAGATTTACACACTTCTAGAAGAAATTCTATTTTAGTAAATAATATATATTAATCAAATTATTTCTTCAAAAATTTAAAAAATTAAATCTAATTATCAGTCTTTTCCGCAAACATATTGTGCAAAAAACAATTTAGCTTACCATTTTTCAAGAGGTTATTCTTTTTCAGTTATTTGAATAATTGCTAAATAAAATTTATCCCATAGCAAGCTTATAATTTTCTGACTATTTATTCAATAAATAATTATATTAAATCTCACATAATTTTGTTGCGCAATTAAATAATTCGTCTTTTTTATGACACTTATTGAATTCTCAACACACAAATGAGTATTCCTTTGAGATTTACTTTTCTTCTTTAGAATAGATTGAACTCAATACATTTTCAAAATTTTCTCTTTCCCCGATTATTATTCAAATGCAGAATAATATTTAAGAAAGACATCCTTTTTTGAGAGATTTCAAGAAATATTTCTCCAATGTTTAATAACTTTAATGCCGCACTTTAAGTGTTTTGTTTTTTCACATTGAACGAGAAAGCTCTAAAGTTTTGTGAAAAGGGTGGAGTATTAATCTTTACATGTCAAAAATTGGAGGAGTATTTTTTGAAAAATCTATGGGGAATAAAAGTTTCACACTCTGTATGGCAAATGAAAACAGGCAGTTTCAAATCGAAAGGATTTATTTTACTTTGGACTAATGCGTTATTTTGGAATTTCTTTATATATGATATCAAATATGCTACATTGGCGAAGGGAAACACTGGAAAAAATTACTTGAAGTCAGTGAAATAGTTCAACACATTAATTGCAAGGAAATATAAAAGTAGCAACAATCAAAAGAGAAGATAGGTGAAAAAAATACATGATTGGCGATTTTTAAAACGTGATGGAACTGTTTCCCAGAATCCTTTGCGAACGTCACTTTCATGAAAACAGTTTAGTTTAGTTATATTAACGTCCCGTTTCGAAGCAACACAGAACTATTTTGGGACGTACCTCGTAATCTTGAACCGCGGTCAGATGAGTGGGACGACACCTGAGCTGCATCCCCTCTCGAAACTTCCGAACCACACCAACGGTAGGATGTTTGGCACCTTATAGGTGAAAATCGGGTAAGATGACGACCTTGAACTTTGGGGATTTTTCCTGACTTTAATATTCGTTGCAGGAGGATTATTGTTTCCGAAAAATCTTCTTGGAACGCTTTACTTTAAAGGGATATTTTTTAATTTTTATTTTAAAATTTGAGACCCAAAAATTTCATTTTAGAAAAAGAAGTCATTTTCGTCATCTTACCCGCACAGTCGGGTAAGGGTAATATGAAAAACTGAGATAACAATTTAATTCATCATCATATGCAATCAAACAACTATTTAAAGCTGTTGATATCACATCTTGAACATAGCAAATTGCATATTACACGAAACGAACATAATTAAACTAAAGAAACAGCATCAAACAAACTAAACATTATCAATCGAAATTTTATATTAAAATATTAAGAAATGAAATCAATTACAATGATAGCAGAATTTACAATTTTATTATTATTTACGACTTCAGAAACTGCTTCAATCAATTTAATTCTGGTTGTCCGTTTTTCTTTTCCATATTTTGCGAGTTGTGCATAGAGTATGATCCTGAAATATAATTTACTTCAGGTCTAGAAAGTGAATTTTTTTTAGTTAAGAACCCCTACTATGGAATAATCAGTTGAAAAATGTGTCAACCCTAATATCATTTATGAAGTAGCGGTTCCGCGTATAAAAGATAAAACTAAATAGAAAAAGTCTAAGTGGCAGTCACGTAAGATAACGAATACACGAATTAGCGTGGAAAGGTTTGTCATTTAACCATCCATCCAATTCGTCGTCATACCCGACTTCGCAGTTTTTATTTTAAAAAACATTGAAGGATATCATCTCATCAGAAAACATTAAAATAAGACATCATTGAACACATTTTGATTAGCACTTTACGAATATCACATATATAAATCAAAAAAAAAATTACTCCGTGAAAGCTATCCCTTACCAAACCTCAACCAAAAGTTGCACGGGAAGTACTCGGAAACACATTATCGGGTACTGTGGATCAGAAAAATAACGGGATGGGATCTTTTGGGGTGACACGGGTAGCTGGTGTGTAGAGGTATATAATGATACAGAATCGGGGCTGCATCTAGCGTAATTTTTGAAAAAAATCCAATTCGTCATCTTACCCGACTTTCTCCTATATGATTTAAATTTAAAGAGGCCACATTTACGGCAGATCTTCAATTGGAATCGGGTGTCGAACCTGGAATCCTCCGTCTTCGAAGCCGACACAGTACTACTATCTACCGTAGCCCTAAGGATTAGAATGAAGCTGCCAAACAATGACATTCCACTCATGCTCAATCGGTGATAGATTTAATAATTCAACGACCAAGCCAGTAGTCAGTGATCAAAATATTAGATTTCTTAGATAAATGCCTCCCCCAACAGCACTACAAATTTCGAGTTATTAAAAGTTGTGTCGCATATTTATCCAATTCGTATTCGACATTTTCATAATGTTACAAGAGTCTTTCTGTGGGTGTATGATGTAAACAGTCCAACACACAGGATAATGGAGAATGAAGGTTTATTTACAGATATGCGGGAAAGAACGTAGCACAGGTACAGGAAACAATAGTTCTTCAACAATAACAAACAATTCGCAGGTAATAACAGTTCAGCACTTTGATATTTAGCAACAAAAACAGTCAGCAAGTAACTAATAGCGACAATAACAGCACTTTCAATAGCGCTCAGCTCACCGGCTGCCTAGCTCGCACTGCAGACGAAACTCCAAAGTCGTTCCAGTGGAAAAAAACACTGCTCCCTCTGATCCAGGCGTGGTCCTTATATACTCTCTCCGACAGGCCGTGACGTCACATGGAGTTGCCTCGTATATTCAAGCGTATTCCCTTTCCTAATAGAAATATCGACAAAAGGGTTGCATTTTCTGGAATCATCTATTTGTCACCAAGGTTGCCAAATTTCTCGCCATGTTCGTCGTTAATGTCAGGGATCCCGGAACAGCCGCTGCTCGTCACTCCATGTTTAACCTTGTAAAACTCTCTTCCGAACCATAAGACTAACATTGCTAGGAAGCGACTTTCCATGTTCGTAACAATATATATCTTCATAAATATAATATACCGTAACTTTATTCAAGCTCTAATCTAAAGCTATATATTCTAAATTATTGCTCTACGTATGATAAAAAGATATGTTGGCTTCTTGTTATTTTGAGCATGATAGAAGCAACAAAAATTTGTTTGGCATATTAAAATAGGAAATGCTAATCGTCCATTTCAAAAGTGTTTTTAATTTTAAGCTTTGCGGCAATCTATTTACACCGCAATCAAATCATTACTTAAAATTAAAAAATAAAAATACCACCGAGCTTTTACACTGTTGCCAATAAAATTACATGATGAAAAGAATTAAATATAATATAAATAAATGTTATAAAAAGATATTGACAAAAAAAACTTAAATGCTGCGTGAGCTAGAATTCAGCCACTACAAGATACTTTTAGAAATGAATTAGTGCATATCTTTCTGTAATCAAGCAGTGTTATATTCCAAAAAAATCTTCGCTGTTATACTGAATCTTCTATTTGCTAAAAAAATAATTAAAATATGAATATTTTGGAGATTACGTAGCACAAATGATATAGTATGATCAATAATTTGGAAGCTTATGTTTGAGGTGCAGTAATAAGAAAACCAAATATAATTTAGAAATACAAGATTTCATTATTTTTAGGACTATATCGCATTATATTAATGAAATAGAAAACGACCTTCAAATAATTATTTTTCCTTAGTCTTCATGCACATGTTTTTGAAATCAAAACTTATGATTTTCTATAATATATTTGCAATAAACACTTTTGTCATTGAATAAGATAAACATTTTCTTATTTTACAAATTTTCACTCAATTTCTTCACACAATTTTTTGGAGTCTTGTTACAAAAATTCAGATATTTTAGCTGTTTAATGACTATAAATTTGTTTTTTGAATATTAACTAAAGCAAATAACAATTGAATCAAGACATTTAATATAATTACAAAAAATAAAGCCAGCCAAGTAAACGAAAAATAATAACAACTGAAAATGCATTTGTTTGCGTAAGCGCAAATAACTCTTGTCAGAATCACAGTTTTACCTAAGTTGCTTTCGGCGTTTTCTCCAAACCGCTGTGCTTTACCATCCCGGAAATGGATTAAGGAAAACATTTTTTTTTATTTTATATAACATTACAAACAGAAAAATGGAAAAAGATACACATTTAAATTCAGATGGGAAACAGAGCATTTTTCCAGTGTTCCGTAGATATTTCTCAAACTTCAGAAAAGTAGCTGAATTTGTATCATCGAGAAAGGAGCATATTTGGAACACCTGCTGTAGTTGAATCTCGAGGTTGGTATTTCTATAGAAACTAAATTTCGTGCTGACGGTCGTTTCTTGTATATACTGTTTATTTAAACTATTGTATTAAATTTTGTGGAATGGGAGACTTTTCGTTCGGGTTGTCGTTCACAGAATTTTTTTATATATTTTATATGTTTTGTATATTATTCTTACTATACTCTATAATCCACTAACCTTAAAAGCCGATTTATACTTCATCTCCTGTTCTTCAGAAATGCCATGCAAATTCAAACCATGGAAATCGAATCTTAGAAAATCATCTTAAAAGAAGATATGTAATAAATTGGTATATATAAATTGATATATGATATAAAGTTATTTATCCCTATATATATCATTGTCAGGTACATTTTTTTTAATATTTTAAAGCAAACCTTCATCAAACCTTCATTTTTATCTTCAAAATTCACCTTCACTTTATTTACCATTTTAATTTTATGCATCTGAATTTCGTTTCCGTTCCTGCAATTTTCGAATCTTAGGATGATTTAAAATTGGAGCGCAAATATAAAATAATGCTCTGTAAAACTATTTTTTAGCTATTATAGTTGCAACTGTCTAATCATGTTAAGCTTAAATTTAAATACCGTGCAATTGGAAGTTCTACCGCAATTGCAGAATCATATTAAACTGAAATCATATAATTCGAATGACGTCCAAATCGAGATAAAAGTACAATATCTATATTATGTATGTATTTCTTTGTTTATTATAAAATATTAGTAGACTATTTTTCAATAAATCATATGCAAAGACGACGTCGCCATCTAAAAAGATAAATCTAATGAAATTTTTTTGCATTATATATTTTTTATGTATGTCATTTAAATAACTAAGGAAATGTTTTAGTTTCAAACGTAATAAAATTTTGAATGTCCTATCAAAGTTCCTTTTGAATTCATAAATGGTTTTTTATAAAAAATTATTTTCATTAGATTTCTTTTGTTTTAATTTGAATATTTTTCGAATAAGGAATTAAGTGACAAAAAATAGAGTTTTCTATCGTAATAGAACAAAAGATATTAAATAGTTAAAGAGAATTGTATAAGTAAATTTAATAGTATTTTATTTTAATAATGTTATTCAATTAAGGAGACATATGACTTAAAACACGAAAATTTTCGATTTTATGAAAAAAATATATATTATTTTCTGTCTTTTCTGCACAATTTTAAACAACCCACGTTAAAACTTAGCATAATTATGAAAGTTATGAAGGAAAATATATCATCTATTCAACATAAACATTGAATATGGCTATATCTTTTAAGCGCTATATCTCAAAATGTGTTTTTTTATATTGCGCGCACGATATCTCAAGAACTATTGAATATCTGTGCATAGAATTTGTACTGAATATGTATTGTGTTATGTTCTACAAATTGAATCATAGTTTTGTATATATTTTCACAAGGACGTTTTTTTTGGGGGGGGGTGTTAGAAATATTGAAATTTTAACAATTTTTAACATTTTTATTTTAAATTTGTATATAAAGTAGAAATTAAATTTATATGTTAATAAATTGTGATTCAGTTTCTTAAACAGACTGTTTGAATTACTTAGATATCCAAAATATTGTGTTTAGACAAATATTTTATCCATAATCATGCGTGTAAGGTAACTATCTCATTTTTTCTCCAAAAATTATACCCATATTTATTACTCTCTCAAATAAATACATATCAATATTAAGATTTGAAAATGTGTGTACATTAACTCAAAGAACAGATATTTTCCTAGGAAAAAAGTTAGCTTTTGAAATGTTTTGTTTTAGAGATAATGTATCGAATTTGACAGTTTTTCCCCATTCTTTGGAGGTTTAAAGTGCGTATGTTCCCTTAAAAAAATCAAACTGGGGACAAAACTAGACTTTTACACTCTGGTCAATATTTAACATTAGTCGCAATGTCAAAAAAACTAATTTACGATATAGCATAGCGCTGTATTGTGCCAGCCATCATCTTATAATATTTGGGTACATGCCACTATTAATCTATAAACTTAGAAGCTTTTTCATTCGACGCGGGAAAATATATTTCTTCAAAGCGGCAAAATCCATAAGAAACAAGCGCATTCATAAATTCAGAGGCAAATGGATATCGAAAGTCTCTACATGTACAGAGCATTCGTGACACTGGTTTATACTTTAATCTCCAGCGTAAGCGAACTGGCGCTCACAATTCTTCACAATCCGTTTCACAGAGTTGATCGGGCGGCCTGACAAATGCGATTCGCCATCGGAATTTACATAATGGGTTGTTCTGATGGGACGCAGTCAAGAATGGCTATTACCCAGCCTTGACTATCCATGTCGTATGAGTGTTCTCAGTCACGAAACAGATGCTGGAGGGACCGGGTTGAAATCTTCCATTTACCCCGCGCAGTTCTGGAACGTCTCATGGGGAAAGTATGCAATAAATGCCCTTCATCGAAAGCGATTTTAAATATGATTGATATAAATAATTCATTAGTGCGATTGAAACTTCCGCACGCTGGTTTCTTTCAGATATATATTATGAAAAATAAATATAAAAATGTTTTTCAAAAGGGATTCTTTTTGCAATGAGTAATTTCAGAAGAAATTAACTCTCCTTCGTGTATCGACCGGGTTGAAATCTTCCATTTGCCTCACGCAATTCTGGAACGTCTAGTGGGGGAAGGTATGCCATAAATGCCCTTCATCGAAAGCGATTTTAAATATCATTGATATAAATATTTCATTAGTGCAATTAAAATTTCCGTACGCTGGTTTCTTTTAGATATATAATCTAAAAAATATATATAAATGTTTTTCAAAAGGTATTCTTTTCGCAAGGAGTAATTTCAGAAGAAATTAATTCTCCGTCGTGTATGAATGTGACTGATTAGTTAAATATGATATTCCAAACATGAACAATCTGTAATGATTATTATCATTCAATAAATTAATTGATATAAATAAAGCAGTCTATCTCTTGATGAATTGAAAAATGTTTTGGATCTTCATAGACTTTTATAATTACAGTCACGCACATATTTCACATACGCATATACATGCGCTAAACATATTCATCATATTCCATTATCACATGAGAAAATTTCGTTTCTCAGTTGAAAGTAATTACAAAAAAAAAGGATAGGAAAGTGATAAAAGACTGTTTTTAAGCCATAAATCTCTTTTTAAGTAAATGACAGGAGAAATAAGTGAAACACGCTCATGAAAGTAACATAAAAACAAAACTGAAAACTCTAAAATGTACTTTCAATGTTGATTTAATCAAATATATCGTTGGCCATATCTGGATGTTAGACCATAAAATCTAAGAAACTAGACATTATAAAATATTTTTAATGAAGTTCAAGTGTCTTCTAAGTTGAAAATGTTTTGCAATTATTTTAGCAAATAGCTCGAATGTCTATTCACATAACTGAAGTTGTGCCGTGGAAGTTCAGAGAAGATTTGTAGTTGTTTGGGTTTGTTGTAAAGCTGCCATAGGTGTCAAACATAACAGTTTGAAGAGGGGCTTCCACCTCAGATTGCATCCTCGTCGTCTGAACAAGATTCAAACATACCAGTTTCATTCTCTAACATCCAAAGACTATGTTATTTCAAAATGGGACCGTAATGTAAAAAGACTAAATTTCTCTGATATTTGTGTTATTTCAAAACTCAGCGGCACTTTTTCAAGTATAAAATAGAAAATTAAGCTTATTTTTAAACTGAAAAGGGAAGGACACGACTTGGGAAATTCATTTTGGGATTGGACTTGGTTTATTAATAGTATACCTTTAGGATATTCATCCATTAAAATGCTAAAGCGCAATAGCCAGCCAATTGGGAGAAAATGGCCCTCAAACTTTCGGCATAGCTTATATACCAGTACATTGATATACCAGTACTGTTGATGAAGCGCGAATAGTGTGGTCGGCATATTCTTGGCGTGCTAACATTTTGCCCAGGGTTCGATCTCGCCTCCGTTTTCTTTTTTAAAATATTTTTTAAACTAATATTTAATAAAATTAAAGTTTATGAAAATATTTTATTAAAATATTAATAATTTTTAAGCATTAAATATTTTTAATCGTATGAAATATGGATCAAAGTCATAATTTCATTTTTAAACCTAACGCTTATATAACCTATTATATTAATGTTATTTTGAATACAATGGGAATTTAATTTTATCATTTTCCATTCTGCCGTGGAAAAGTATTGTTAAATAAAAGTAATAATTAAACATGAAATCAAGATAGTTCATGTTTCCGTGGATTGGCTATTAAATTTTTAAATGCATGACGGAGAAAATCGGGAAATATCAACGATCATACAAATTTGAAACAATTTCTGTATTTCAATGAAACGTTATTTAATAAAGGGATCACCATTTTGTTTGAACGTTTTAACGGTTAGTTGCTAAATATTTTCTTCACCTTGTTCAGACATGTAAATATTGTTAAAATCTCAAAATACATATGTGATTGAAAAAATTATTGTCAGAATTTAAAACATTTTTAGCATCAAAAAATTTAAACCATGGCCATCTTTAGTTTTTTTGTCACAAAATTTTAAGACTCTACTCAACTGAGTAAATATCAAAATGGTTTTTCAAAGAATTTTTGCATTTTATATTCAAATTATTCTCAGGAAAAGAAATAAAAAATTATAAATTTGTTTTAAATTTTAAAATTAAATCAGATTTATTTTTGTATCATTGTTAGAAAACTTTAGGAATAGTGTTAGTTAGAAGCACTAGTTTGAAATTTAATATTAATTTATATCTGTCTTGAAAAAGTACCCACGGTTGTTTCTCCAAATATGGTTTAGAAAAAAATTATGTTTCTTTTTTTCTTTCGTAGAAGTTGAAATATATATTAATTTTCCATGAATTCTGCAAGCCTTTTTTCTCCATTTTTATATCCAAATCAACTCATTTATTAGGAAAAAATCCTCTGGTGCTCGAAATTTCTTGAAAATCAAACAAATACTTTTCTAATTACATATTTTATAAAAATCTTAAATATTTAATGCGACTTTTTTCTTTTTTCGCAGTAAAATATAACATTATGTGAGTATTTCAGATAAAATTCTAATTAAGGAAATTATTTTTTAAACTTCAGATTGTACAAGTGCTGGCTGGTTATAATTGAAGTATCCCTTTCTCACTGTAGAAAGACCCATCGTAAGTGTTCTCTTTTCTGATTAGCTTCGTTGTATAATAAAGAAAAGAAAATATACAATTAGAGTATCTTTCTATGATTTATTGGGTGGAAAATTTGATACTTATATACAAATTTGGTGTCAAGGCCATATAGCAAATTCTGTTCATGTAGTTCTTTGCGTTTTTGACTTCATTAAAAATGACATACATTTCTAGAATTTCAATTATAATAACGTCCCATTTTTAAGCAATCCGAGGGCTATTTTGAGACGGCCCTCGTAATTGCGAACCGCGGTCGGATAACGAGGACAACAATTGAGTTGCTAGAGTGAGGTCCCTCTACAAACTTTCACGCCACAATAGCGGGAGGACGTTTGGGAGATTCAACGTGCACTAGACCACAAACATGACTGATCTTCATTGTATTCGGGTTTCGAGGCTGGAATCCTCCGGCTCTGTAGCCGAAACGAAGGCGAGTGGCCTCTTGGGACAGCGACCGCCGAATTTTAGTAATTAAACCATATGCAGAGCATACGACAAACAAATTTTATTTATATTGTTTGTTGAGCTATCGCGTTCACATGTGCATGGACAACCAAACAGACAAACTTGTCGTTGACAGAATTCGCCCAAAATTTGATTCGTATCTAAGATTTTGGCTTCAAATATCACTGTTTGTGTTTTATTCGTCGAATTGAGCGGACTGTATTAATTATTTAAAATATATGATTTATTTACATATATACAGGTTGTTCCAATATATGCAGATATAATTACATAATATTATTCCTGTTGGCATAAGTTGAGTATGCTCATGCAAGAGCTAGTTGCGAACAATAGTAATAAAATTGAACATGGTGACTGCGATGTCGTACATGAAGCGAATGCGTTGCGAAATTCTGAAACAATCTTGAATATGTATGATACAATGCGTTACTCAAGTGGTAGAGTATATATGCGTTTCGATATGTAATAAAAAACATGATGTGAAACACATGGGCGAGCTACGATGTTCATAACACATGCACACAAAAAAACCAAACTTCTACTAACTTTCACAGAGACGCAATGTGGCGGGTGGCGATGTCAAAGAGTTGCTATAAGTTAGGAAAGGAGCCAAACTAATAGTTGGCGCGAACAATGACATCACAAATTTCATTTGTTTAGAGCATTTCTTTTTAAGCTATCGAATTAACAGAAAACTAGAAAAGACCGAGTATAACAAGAGGAAATAAAATTACTAATCCTTATGAAAATGCTAGAAACCGATGGTTAGTAAATCATGAAATGGGAAAATAAATATTGAGAAAAAGTAACAAAATAAGCAGGGAAAGAACATTGAATAGTACCTTGTCTTTAGATAATTTAATAATAGAAGTGTAATAATTTAATCACTATCTGAACGCGTATGAAATGCGACTTTTAAGCGATATAGGAGAGTTATAGATACTGAAAATTGCCATAAACATTGAAACGCCAATTTAATTCTTGGATAAGGTAAATAATGATAAAAGAAAATAGATAGTAAAATTGGGCAGTTTTACCATATTGTTTTTGGGTCCTTAGTTCCCCGTGTTCTTAAATTCATACAATTCAGAATGAGTGCTCTTAAAATTATTGAACTTTTCTATAGTTTTTGAAAAAGGATAATTCTAACGACTTGTTTATATGCAATTGCTAAGGAAATGCCTTTAGGTAAAAGAATAGTTTTGAAAACAGTAACAAAATATACAAAGACGAAAGTAATATAGGCAATCTTTCTCTAGATACAAAGTAACTGAAAACAAACAAAGATGTACTAATATAGGCAATCTGTGTCTGAACAGGAGTACTTTAATTCTAACAACCATGTTTACATAAAATTCTTAGGAAAAACTTTTCCGTAAATAAATGATTTGTAAACAATAACAACTTCCTAAATACGAAAAATTTCGAACAATATTTATAATGTCTTTTATTAGAACTTTACTGACATCGTCGCTTAACAAGCAACAACAACTATATCAAGTTTTTGAAATTTGAGAGGAAGAAAATACTCAATTTTTTGCAACGAATAACGAATATTTCTTCCGTTTTTCAGTTCAGTCTGGTAAGGACATGAAACCTCATGCGTAATGCCTGTAAATGAAAATGAGGTTTCATAACCCGACATGAGGTTTCATGTTCTTACCTGATGTGAAACAAGTTCATAAATATTCGTTATTCGTTGCAAAAAATTGAATATTTCCTTCCTCTTTGAAATTGATGTAGGTGGTGTTTTTTGTAAATCCACAATATACATAGGCATACGCGTAATTATCCATATACACTATGTTGCTTCTAACCTATCTAGGCTTTTACTTTCACTCATAATAAAACAAATTTATTCATCAGCTCTGTATTAATTGTATAACCAAACGCAAAAGCGACGCTGGATTTACACAGCATTTCCCGCTTATATAGTACGCTAAACAGTCAGCTCATACACCACCCCTTCCACCCCGTATATGCAGCCTGTAAATGAAGGGTTATTGAAGAGCGAGCCGGGGGAGGACGGGGCTTCGGTTGTGCAGGAAGCGTGAATGACAGTTGAAACTGATGAGGCCTCCCAGTATGCGGGTGGGGCAAATAGCTCTGGAGATAGAGGCTTTGCAATAGACATAGGCGCAGTGACCAGCGACGCTTTTCGATCTAATGACACTCATCCGACGATAATGTCGGTCAGAGAGTCATTCTGATTGCGAATACATATCTGTTTCGAGATGAATGTATCTCTGCACAGTTAGGTGTAACGAGCCGTGCAATATCCGCTAAGTATAAGGAAGTCTGAGAAAGGGAGGATGCATCTTCATATCATGATAAGGGAAACCAACACTTATACAAAATCTGAAAGAGATGTTCATCTGAAGCAATAAAATCGAAGTTCAAGTAAACATTTCTGTAAAAAAGTTTAACGTAAGAGAATATTTTACGTTACCTAGTTTCAATTTGGAATTTCGATGAAAAATACTCTGGTTAAGAAGCTGGTTATCAAAATTTGTTCACAAAATATTATTTTAAATACTACAGCTATCAACACTTATGCAAGTCTGTATGAGATGCTCATATGAGTGTTAGGGCAATAAAATCCAAACCCTCATACTTAATATTCCTAAACGTGGTGAATGGAGGCACACTGTTTAGGATGGACGAGTTCGTCGGAAGTGATATTCCTGGTAGGGTCACCCAAGACGTGAAGGCCCTTCCACTATATCCTGTTAAGGCCCAGTGTGCACGTCCGATTCGTGTCGTATAAGTGATTAGCATAAAAATTCTGGAGAAGAGAACAGAAGCTTGAAGTACTGCTTGTGCTATACCCAACTGCTATCAATGTACTTCGAACCGCTAATCGCTTCTCTGGCGTTTTGCTACTAATGACTTTTCCGACACAATTCACGCGTGTATACTGGGCTTAAAGCCTGCAAGCTCAGGAACTAAGTTCATCCTCTACCCTTGGGTGTTCCACGCTTTGTAATTACCAGAGACAGTATTTTTTATTTATCCCTAACATGTCTATCGATCGGGATGCCTAGTGCATACTTTCGAATATTTGGGGCTGATTCACTCTGTACAGTTATCTGAAACTCTGAGGTCGAATGACTTCGTGCGGTAGAGGAGTTTCGTAAATTTCATCTAACCAGACATGAATAAAAGCAACAACAATGATTCTACTCATCTTTCTCCAAATATTGAATGGGTATGAAAGATAGTTGTTTTCACACTGACGAGACGATAGACGTTTTCACACTTTTTAAAGTACGCAATATGGCTCCTATGCCACATTTTAACGCATTAGGAATACTGGATTTCATGTGTTGCTATACACGGTCAATAATCCGAAATATATAATCTTCAAACCTTTGTAATAATTGAGATATTTTGTCAAAGCTAGTATCCGAATTCCTGATAAGCCTTCATGCGATAGTTTATTCATAAAATCTAGTTAATTAAATTAAATCTGATACAAGACCGAAAACTATTTAATGCAAGACATACTATAAAGCTTTCAGTTAAAAGATAAATTCATTAAATAGATTTTCAAGAATTTGTCAGTGTTAGTTTATGAGGATCAATATTTATCTATGACAGTAAATTGGAATATACCTCTATCTTTTAAAAGTAAAAAACGTTCTTACTGAATAATAGATTTCTTAAATGAAGCTAATGCACGAATGTATTTAATTGGTGTTTAAAAAATTTTACTTAACCTCTATTAGACAATGTTTGCTCGTATGGTCTGCTATTCAGTGATATCATTTTGAAAATTAATTATTTATAGTAAATTGGTTTTAAAACTTGTTCGATCTGAAAGAGGTCACATTCTTGTAAATTTACCCGTGGCTAAAAAGTATTAATTTCAAAATTAAATACTGAGTTTGAATTTCGATTCAGAAGAGAAAAAAACAAATTTATTATGAGTTATTATAATAAAGGAGTCCTATCAGTAATAGTCAATATATAAACGGATGATTTAAAGATTGTCTTTTCACTCTGATTAATTAATTATTTCAATATTTAATTAATAGTTAGCTATTCTGTAAATGAAGATATTTGAGTTTGAATTATCTAATATTAACTGGCTTATAAGTTAGTTTCAATATAATAACATAGTCATAGTGAGAACTAATTATTAACGTACTTATTGGTATGCTTGTACTATTTGTATAATTTTAAATTCTTAATTCAATATTGCATTACACGGATAAATAATGGCAGATGGATTATTTATAATTTCTGTGAAACCATTTATTTATATTTGAAGATTTAAGTATTTTGCATTTCAGAAATGTAGATTTAAATGCTATTAATTGTTGAAACATTTACAAATATAAGCTGCTGCTATTTTCATTAGAAATGATTCAATGTTCAATTTTAAATCTAATATCTTTTTAATAATAGCAACTACTAATAATTTTAATAAATAGTAATTGTTCATTTTAAAATGATTGTCAAAATTAGAAAATGTTTTTGAGATAATTAATAAAAAAAGGACTCCTGGATTTCATATTTTCTAATATCACACGCAATCAATAGTATTCTTTAACCAGATCAGACCAGTTAGTGAACTTGCTTCAGCTTTGGCTGGAAGTAAATAGGAGAGGGTGTAATGCTTGTGCTGTTGGTGAGAAACTTCAGTTTGGATGTACATTTCTGAGGCTATATTTCACGATATTTTTAAATTAAGATAGAATGTGAATCAGATAAATTCTATGGTGCTCTAGAAGGGTGTAGACACTTACTCCTATTTATTTTCAAAACAAAATGTGATGGAGAAATTACAAATCTAATATAAAATAATTTCAAGACATTTGCGAAACTATTTATCACATGAATCGACCGATGTTAAAAAGGGACATCTGCATTCTCGGCGGAAATTACATTTTTATTTTCGTTTTTAATTTGGTGAAGGTGGATGCATCTTTGGTGGGAAAACGGGGCTTTTACCATTCACAGATACGCTTTGGTACAGCATCAAGGTTTCCATGTGATGTAAAAAGAAGGCTTCTTCGCAAAAGAGCACTTCTAACATCAATACAGCAGTTCTCTGCTCGATGTCAGAAGTCACCTTTTAACATCAATCGATTCACACACGCAATAATATTTATCACATATGTAAATAACTCGAGTATTATTGTCTGTTATGTATTAGCAGAGACGCCTTGTCAGTATTAGGAAATTGTTTACATACTTTGAAATAGTGGTGGTAAACTTCTTTGTGCTATTTCATTATAATATTTTGATCTGTTTCTTTACAATGGTGTAATTTCGTTCCATATACTTATATTATATTCAAATCATAATTTTTTGTATATAAAGTACTATTTTTTCAGTATCTGCAGAATTTGCTATATTTTTTAGCATATAAAGCAAGTTCCTGGGCTGGTAAAATGTTAATACCAACCATTCATCATTCTTTTCACGTCTCCAGTAGCCTCAGAACCAACTTTATGTTTTGCATATTCCTAATTCCATTTGAACAATCTATTGCTGCAGAACTAAACATAATTTAAAAAAAAAACACATATGTTGTTATTGAATGGCTCCATATCCATTCAAATCAGTTTGTAATCCTGTCATGAAGTGAACTGTTGTTTTTGATAATCCATTTAACTTAAAAGAGGCAAAAAATGATATCCCTTCAAAGCATTTATAAAAGAATTAACTGTGTTTACAAAGTTTTCAATTTAATTTGTTTTCTTTTGACGAAGTTTGAATAAATTTAAAGATATTAACCAGTTTCTGATTCTGAAAATTCCCATAATTGAATACATTTATTTTTAAAATAGTGTAAATAAAAGGAATATTAGAAACTCTTGCGTGTAAAATAACTAACTTCTGTAGCTTAAATTTCTTCTGAATGATAATAATTTCAAATAATTTATATTTTCCTTCCTAAATTTATCTGTACTCCAAAATATTTTTTTCATATTTCAAGCGATTCTTAATAGATCCGCAAAGAAACAAACAACATTTTTGAGCAACTCTGTAGATAATTTTATTTAAAATTTGATAAATATATTGCGCAATTAGTATCGGAAATTACAAAAAACCGTCTGCGAAAGAATTTTAAACCTACAATCAATTTTAATCATTTCATGTAAAATTACTGACATAAAACATTCTAAAAAAGGAACAATTAATAACTCTGTATTTAATTAAATTATGGAGTTCCTCTCTTTTTTGGCAAACTGCTGCTAATTCTACTTAATGAAGAATAAAACATTGGAAAACAAGTTAACTAAATTCACACCTAAGTCCGATGTAGAAACTCAACATAATCCATCTTCCTGTCCATTATTTTCTCTCACGCGCATTAACTGTCTCTCATTATGACTTCCATTCTTAACAAAGCGCTTAAGTTGACAGATACAAATTATGTGTAATTATGAGAGAGTTGCAGTTTCATAGGATTTTCATAATCATTATATATATTGTAGTAAAAATGCCACATAGAAGCATAACGGTTTTATTTATTCATTTTGTGAACTAAATTTTATTGTGATTCAAAGCAGATGAGAATAAAACGGTTTAAGTGTTAAGGAAGTAACATTCTACTCCAAACGATTCGTTTTGTGAAAGATAGTTTATTTCTTCTGTACTACGCAATGAATATAATGTTTTGAAATGTTTTTGTCAAGATTATCGAAATACTATTGTGTTCTCAGCTCTTAATGGTGAGAATTTAGTTACAATTCCCTTGTTCTGAATTATTCGCTTTTCAATTTTTCATTTTCAAAATGAATGAAACGCTACTTTGTTAGAAACGCTACGTTGTTCGTCATTATAGTTTCCAAAACAAATGATCAACAATATTCAAATTTTCCCTCTATGCATGGTATAAAGTAAAAATTTTATACTTAACAGGATGAATAAAATACCAGCTATAATATTAATCTTAAAACAAAAGATGTTTAAATTATAAACATTCCACTCTACGTAATTACTAATTTTTGCAAAAAAACAAATAACAAGATCTTCGGATAAAAAATTAGCTGTAACAATAAAAATGAAAAGTTTAATTATTTTCAGTTTAAGAGTATCAGACACTTTAATTGGTGCATAGAAAACGAAAATTCTCTTTATTATTCTTATTAATGAAATTTTATGAAAATATGATCTCAAATTCAGTAATTTTCTTACAATCCTTTAATTCTAAAAAGAAACGCTGGATTATTATTAAAAATACAGAGAGAGAGAGATTTTTATTCTGCCACTTTATTTTTAAAATGCAATTTTCATTAATTTACTTTGTACTAATTGCAATAAAAGACATATTAATGATTACCTTACTTAAAAATATTTTTACATCACTCGATTTCTTTGAAACTTCTTTTCCGAAGAAGGTTGCGTGATAAAAAGGGAAAACTTTCAACACAGGATAAAATTATGTTTTTCGGGCAAGTACCATTCAGGATAATTTTATGAACGTAATTACTCAGCTTCATAAATAATATAAATTTAGAAAAAGGTTTTTAACTAACAAGAAAACATTAAATCTAGTTATAGTGTTAAATTTAGAGTTTAGTTTAATTTAGAAACACTAACATCCTATCTTGAAGCAACGCGAGAGCTATTTGAGGATGGACCTCGTAATTCTGAACCGCTATCAGATGACGATGGCGACACTTGAGCTAGCACCTCCCTCTCCTAACATCCGCATCACACCAGCGGGAGGACATTTGGCCCCCTACGTATGATTTAACTTGCAAGAGGCCAGCATACAAGGCGGATAATCACCGCAATCGGGTTTCGAACCTGGAGCTCTCCGGCCCAGAAGTCGAAGCCTTGTCACCAAGTCACCACGATCCTCGTGTTAAGTTTAAAAGATACATCCTTCTGTTTGCTGACGGAATGAAAATACAGAAGGAAATTCTGTAACTGTAAGAATTTTAATAGAATCTAAAAAGGGATATGTACAGGATGTCCGACAATGGTCTTTATTATTCTAAAAATTAATAACAAAATACGAAAAGACGAAAGGAATTCCAACTTGTGGCAGAAGAATGAGAAAAACTGTAACAGTTTTTTTCTAGTATCAATAATCTGAGGTATTAGGCGCAGATTACATGGCAGCTGTGATAAAAAAAAAGGAAAGTGCGACCGCGTCAGTTTAGTTTTTTTTTTAGTTTTAGTTATATTAACGTCCCGTTTTGAAGCAACACGGGGGCTATTTTGGGACGGACCTCGTAATTTCGAACCACGGTCAGATGACGAGGACGACACCTGAGCTGGCACCCCCCTCTCCAAACTTCCGCGCCACACCAACGGGAGGACGTTTGACCACTACGTATGATTTAGCGTGCAACAGGCCCCATACACGGCGGATCTTCAGTGGAATCGGGTTTCGAACCTGGAACCCTCCGGCCCCAAAGCCGAGACCTTACCACTAGGCCACCGCTGCCCTCAGCGACCGCGTCAGAGCGCACAGCGTATTGCGGTTAGCGGTGTGAAGACTCCAGAGCATCTGCTAAAATCGACCTCGCAAAAGTAGCCACGGGGACTGTCGGAGAACTCACAACGGAGTATTCTCACAAAGAGCTTTTTTTCACTCCATATCTAGTGACACTTGGCACACAAAACCTTTTCGGAACTCCCTATTGCGAAAGAGCGATGGATATCCTTTCTCAGTTGAACTGAGACGAGACTATCCATAGACCAGACCGCTAATAGACAGAACTGTCACTGGACATAAATCAATCGCCTGGTGGAAGGAAGACCTCACTGATGGACATCATCGAATTGTCTGCCAACCCTCACGAATTGGGCGGAAACCCTCACGTGTTTGGCGGACCTTGTTCCTGGGGAAACAAGGATTTAAGCTGCGGCGGAGAAGAAAAGAAGGAAGTTGATTTTGATCGGCGATCATCTCTTGATCGGATTCCGATCATAGCATCGTT
Organism: Araneus ventricosus; assembly: GCA_013235015.1. Taxonomy (NCBI): domain Eukaryota; kingdom Metazoa; phylum Arthropoda; class Arachnida; order Araneae; family Araneidae; genus Araneus; species Araneus ventricosus. The sequence goes on from BGPR01005662.1 coordinate 87,315, forward strand.
ATTCGAGTGCTGAATCTTCGGATCGATTTTAGAAGTAACTGGGTCCCATGCGGCCAGTTGTGTAGCTGAGAGAAGCAGAGTTAAGAAGCTGTACGCTTCTGTTTAACTTTTTCAGGAGAGCATAGCTCTCGTATCTGAACTGTTCGAGTTTTTATTCGAGATGAGCGGATGCTCATGAGGACTTATTGAACTTTCAATAGATTTTAAGTAGAGCCGTTTCTCTGAGTGACTGTCATTTCTACCTGCAGAGGCTGTCTCAAACACCATCCTGTAAATTTACTCACGTCTATAATATTCTGTACATAAATTATTGCTTATCTTGCAATCCATAATAACCAAGATACTTCGAGTAACTTTTAAATAAAAATTATTAGAATTGATAGTAGTCTAGCTGTTGATTCACGCTACCCGAGGTCTCACGACGTCACAGCGGAGACAAAATCACTGAAAGTTGTGCAAAGAAAATTTCTCCTGATGTGCAATCGTCAACGAAATGAATGGGACACCTCTGTAATTCTGCTGTATATTATCGCATCTTCACGAAACTAGTGCCAATGCTAATGGCTCGAGAGGACAAGTTTATTCAGATAAAAAAACTGATTAACCGAGCTAATTTACGTAGTTCATTAATAGCTATCTCGAAATTTTCAAATTACGTCTATCAATTTTTATCGCTGAATTGACTCCCCGTCATGAAATTAGCCTCCCCATAAATTTTTATACAGTTGTGATGATAATTGCGAGAGTTATAGAATTTTGAAAAATGGCGTTTCCCATATTAAATTACTTTTAGGAACTTTTGGCGATATCTCGGAAAAAATTATATATTTCTCAAAACTTTTTTCGCTCACTGAAAGAAAACTAATTTTTTACATTAAGGCTGTCTTCGCGAAAAAATGAAGCGAAGGGCTCCACCGAACCCATCTTTTGGGGTAGAAAAAATTTGCTGATGATTACAAAATTTCATATGATTGTTACAGAAATATTATTCTACAATTAGTTGAAAGCCGTTTCTGTATAAAAATTATACGAAGGTCAAAATAAATACGCAAAGATGGATACAATTAATAATTACGAATGTATATTTCTTTTAGGAAAAAAACGTTTAACTACTTTGAAACTCTGTGGAGACATACAAAGTACTTTTTACCCCAATATATTGCAGTATTTTGTTTGCATTGATACTTCATTATAATTATAAACCGAATAAATATATTGAAATCATTAAAATACTCTTTTTGTTCGCTAGAGGGCACTGCATCTGATTCAGTCGAATCAGCGAAGAAGTGAAATTTTCAGGTTTGGCGGTTTTTTCACTTGACGGTTTGATACCTACTAGATTTCCCTTCGCCAATTTAAAATATAGAAACCCTGTTTAACCACATGGGGTCAACGCTGAAAAGGGACTTGCTTTTTTCTGGGATGTGTATGCTTGAGAGTAATTGATCCTGGTTTCATTGTTGTGAAAAAGGGCTTCTGTTTGTATTTACGTGGGTCTCCACACCACACCTCGGCCACAACCGTCGGTTGTGTCTCAGCGCGATTTTATTGGTTATTATTGAAACAATATTTGTTAGATAATTTGATATATTCCGAAATGTAATTAATAACTTGTACGCAGTTATACAATTAAGAGCTAAGGTAATTTTAGTTTTCCCTGTTGATGTGACTTTCAAATAAAAACTGAGCTAGTTCCAATCAGTTGCACTCTCATATAATGCAATAATTCATTTTAGAAAAATGTAGTATAATTTCTTCTATTATTATTCAGGATGTTAACAATTTTATTACTTTTTATTCAAATTCAACGAATATTACATACAAAATTATTACTTAGGTCGTTAAAAATTGTGATAGACTCTCAATCGTCAAAATTAAGCGTACTCAAATAGTTTTTCCTATTTAAGAAATATTATTTTGACAATAGGATACTTATTGGAGTTATACATTTTTTTAACTTCAACCCGAGATAGGAGGAGCGATGACGTGCCGCGTATGTGTACTCATATGGAATCAAAATTTGATTAAATTAATCAATTGACAAATTAATTTTGAAAACATCAAAACACTGTACTGTCATCGATAGTACAAAATTTTAAATCTCTTAATTCAGTCGTAGGTTAAAAGGACGAAGCTGGTACGGTTAGTACATCTGAAATAGGAATGGCAGTTCTTTGTCATCTGCATCTGTTAGGAGATAAATGCAATATAGTCCATAATATAACTTCGAACTGTTAACTGTAAACTGTTTTATTAGTTTAGTTTATTTAATATATTTGCGTTCCATTTTGAAACAACAGGAGGGCCACATCGGGACGCTTCTGAACCGTGGTCAGATGACGAGGACGATACCTGGGCCGATACCTTCCTCTCCGAACTTCAGCACCACATCAATGATAGGACGTTTGACCATCGATTCGTTCGTTGACCAGATTACACTAGGTTCACATATATTGCGGTTCTTAGATGGAATCAGGTTTCGAATCTGGTACCATCCGGCCCAGAAGCCGAGCCTCTACCACCAGGCCACCTCTGGTTCTGTTTTTTTTTAAGGAAGTAACAAAAAAATTTACAAAGTAGCTTTAAAAAAATTAACTTTAAAAGGTTCCTTTATCCCAACTTTTCTAACATATGAAATATTGACACTCAAATGTTATAAATGCAGATTAATCTATCGAAAATAAATCACAATGAAAACATGTTGCTCATGCTTTTTGCACGTATCCTGATTTTTTATCAAGATTTTTGATTACTTACTTTGTTCTTTGCTTTTTTTTTAAATTTAGATCTATTTGTATCTTTTACCTTGAGTTGTTTCATTTTTGCAAAGATGGAATTTTTTAAATGTATTTTTCATTCACTCACTGGCGTGCTAAAGTTTTAAAATTTTGCACACTTATGTGCTCTCGATGATACTACATTGTTTTAATATTTTCAGGACTTAAATATCACTTAACTGATTAATTTAATTACATTTTTTCCATACGAATGACGCCACGCGGTGGAAAATTCCAGACAATATTGATTTCAAGATTGCATAATATTCATAATTATGAATTATAAACTAAAGGGGAAGACCAAAGGAAGCAACAGAGGGTGAAATAATTCTGAAATTTGAAGCGAATCGAGAAGTTAGGCCATTTAAACTGCATTAAAAATTTAGAATTTTTATAATCTTATGAAATATTTTTATTAATCATCAAATCAACGCATTTTTAATTATGGAATTCTTGTAATATTCTCATTTACTTGTTATAAAACTCCACTAGTCAA
>BGPR01005663.1:0-23535 GCA_013235015.1 Araneus ventricosus
TCATTACTTCGTTCAAGTTACGTATTGCTCTTGGAAGAGATATTCGCGTAAAGAAGAAAGTACGAATACGCAGATTACTTGTTTTCAATGGCTCTTACCGAAACACTTGTAGGTAATTTTAGACACCTAAAGTTCAAGAGACTTTATATTCTATTCAAAAGTTATAAGGAAAATGAGAATAAATAATATTTAAAATTTTAAAACTATATCATTTCTTATGAATAGAGATAGCTAAAATTAAGAAAAAAACGAAAAAACATTTGAATGTTTTAAAAAGGGACAAGCTATGGTAGAGTAACCTAAATAAATGTTTTCTAGGTTCAACCCATAAAACAGACACTAATTAAATCTGCAAGTAAACATTGAACACCAGCAACACTCAAACAAAGGAATAGGGGAATTAGCTAACGCGTGATGTCATAGTCACATAAACCAGAACTACGCTTGTCATTGAACTATAATGACCCTGACTTAATATTGCGTGATATAAATGGGTAATGGATTCCTGGAATTAATCGCGCGGCGTACTCGACGTGCACCCTCACGTGATATGAATTGACCTCATTTAATTAATTTGACATGAAACAGCAATGTTGTGAATTACTTTACCTGTTATAAGCGATCGCTTGCAAAGCTGTTTGCAGTAGTTGCAGAAGCCGCTTATTCTTCCTTTATGCAATTTTCTATGGAAATAAGAACTACTTTGTCTGCAAGAATAAAAAAAAGGGATGAATTTATCTTCTTTTTATTCAAGTAATCTATATATTTAAAATAATTGGCAAAACGAGACGAAAAGTCCTCCAGCCACAATCACTGGAGAGATTTCGACTATCTTTATTTCATATGAAAGCTTACGACCTTTAACCCTTCAACCGGCTGGAACGTAGAAAGTCGTTCTTCGATTATTACTCTTAAACCGGCTCCGGCGTAGAAAGTTGCTCTCTGTTTATTACTCGAAAACCGGCTCCGAAACATTTGCGTTCACCATTTAGCTACAGAGAGGCCGTTTTCAAAGCATTCAGCTGAAATATTTTTGTCGTTCAAAGGGTTAAATATCTCATCAATAGTCACCTGATCACCACCCTCAATTTTTGAGAGAAATGGAAATTTTTCCACTGTATATTTTCCTCTGGAGGAAAAATTCAGATAGTCGCCCAGCCCCAACCACGGTACAAATTTCGACTATTTTTATTTCATATGAAAGCGTATGACGTTTAGAAACATCATGAATGGTCGCAAGCCCCTCACACCCTCCATTTTTGAGAAAATTCGAAAAAACACAACCTCACTGTACATTGTCTATGGGGGAAAAACCTTTACGAAGCCCCTTAGCCCCAAACACTGAACCGATTTCAACCATTTTTATTTCATATGAAAGATTATGACGCCTAGATACGTCATCAAAATCTGCATGCCTCATAAGGCCCTCCATTTACAAGAGATATTGCAAAATGAAACTTTAATGGAGTTTCTGAGCCTCAATAACTAGCCCGTTTTCGCCAATTTATTTTGTCATTTCCTTAACATTAATCAATCAGAATGCCCCGCTTTAATTTTGTAAGTTTTAAATAATATTTTTCATTTGCATGCAGTTCCATCATATGGCGTGTCAAAAATATTGTAAAATACCTATTGTAGGTGTTCGAAATTGTTTATTTAGGGCGATATCATTCTGTATTTATAGATCTGAACACTTTCATGAAGAAATTTGTAAGAAAATTGTTAGAAAACAATACAACCCGATGGTGTTTATTCAAAGTTTTTATAATTTTAAAGGAGGCTGTTGTGTACAAAGAATTAGAAATCTACTATGGTTTTCTGCTCCATGGATCTTGATGCAGTATTTCAAACTGAAAAAAGTAGTGCCTGAGAGCCGCGAGAGTGGCTGCTAGCTAAAGTAAAATTTTTCTACATTTCCGTTTTTTTTAGATTTTTTTTTCGAAAAACGAAATCAAATGTTCTTTAAAATTAAATGTTCAGTAGTCCCTCTATAATCCGGCACTTCGCCAATTCTACCCCTTCAATATTCCGGTCGTATGAAAAGGGCGAATGGGCAGTGTTAAGGCGCATATACACATGCGAGTCGTTCGAAGAAATTATTCTCATGACGAACCAACCGCGAGCCGTTTGAAAGAAGCACACTCAAATACGGCTCTTTTACGAATAAGCCCCAAGATCCAATCCAATCCTAGACATACCCAGAGTGTTCGAAATATATCTTTACACTTTTAAAAAATAACTCAAAATAAACAATCAATGATATGCACTTACGGTTTTTTATGTCCCATAAAGAAAATATCAAAGTTTTTCTTGCAATGTTTTATTCCATACGTACCATTAGTCACGCGCAACACATCGAGTCTATACGAGGTTTCTAACCACGTTCTATGAAGCATTGCAGAATCAACAGTCTATATGACCGCTGCAATTTTAATTTTCAGTTAATCAGTGTCACGAATTAGAGATTGGTAAAAAATGCTTTTCACGCATCCCTTAAAATAGAAGTCCAAAGGTGTTATGTCTGGAGATCTAGGTGGATACGGTATTGAACCTCCTCCTCCAATCCAATGCCTGGGGAATTTTTTTACCTAAAACCTTTCGCACTTCCAAACTCCAGTGTGGTGGTGCCCCATTCTGCTGGAGAATGATATTGGGTGCAAGTCCTCTATTTGAGGAAATGCGATAATTTCAAGCATATCAAGGTAATTGTCAGAGCGGACAGTTACTTCGGAAAAGAAAGAAGACCTTATAAGTCAGTCATGCAGTAAACCACACCACACGTTTACTTTAGGACTGTCTCTTGCTTGCTCCAGCACGGCATGGATTTTAAAATCCCCATATTCGGGTACTGTGTCGGTTAACAATTCCTGATACGTGAGACATTGCCTCATCTGAAAACATTACACGTTGCAGAAAATTTTCATCCTCCTCCATTTTTTTGTAACCTTTCTTCTACAAATGTTCGACGTCGAGGCTTATCATCAGGCTTCAACTCATGCAACAATTAAAGTTTATACGCATAAAGCCGTAAGTTTTAATGCACTACATAATGCACAGTTGATCTCGGTATTTGTAAATGCTGGGCCGCGTTGCGAATCGATTTACAAGGACTACGACGAAAAGTTTCTTGAATTCGTTTAACGTTATCGAAGCTAGATTTTAGTTTTGGCCAAAATTCATGTCATTCATAAATTGTGGGTCTTGAAGGTGGACTTCGATTGCAGGTAATCCGAAATTTACTCTCTACCTGTGTTGCAGATTTAAATTCGATAAACCACACTACAACTTGCGCTTGTTCTTGTGGTGAAGCCATTTTGAAACGAGAATATGTCAAAACATTGATGTAGCGCCATCTAGTTTTCCTTTCAATTAAAAAAAAACTTAGATATTTTCTTTATGGAACATAAAAAACCGTACGTGCATATCATTGTTTGTTTATTTTTAATTAATTTTAAAAAGTTCAAAGATACATTTCGGACACCCTATACTTTCAATTACAAAGTTTCATCAAATAAGATATGAATTTGTGTGAAAACATTGATTTGAGGGCATTGATGATAAAAAAGTTTAAAAAATTAAATTTCCGTACAGCCTCCATAGTGTAAAAGTTTCAATTAGTAAAATGTCCCACTTGCATCATGTATGAACACACAAATTTGCACACTTCTATCTGCGGAACTTACAGACATATTAGAAAGCGGCAAGTTTCCCCTTATATGGTAACTCTCTCCTTATAGCTACAGCTTGATCAGAAATTCGGGTCGGAAAAGATAAAGGTAAATACTTACTTATATGGTGGAATTTCCGAATGTAACCTCGGGGTCCACTGTTTTTCAGAAAATCTATCCATTGAACTGGAGAGAGTGCAAAACGAAACTTAATCACAAGCAAGATTCATATCCCTTTATGCATTGTACTATGGTAATTGATACCGATAATCTCGAGAATCGTTTTGGATTAAATAACGAATGACTGTAAATTTTTAAAAGAAAATACTTACTTGTATGGTGCCATTTCTGAAGGTAACCGTTGAACCCACTGTTTCTCCGAAAATCTAGCCATTTAACTAGACAGACTGCATGAAGTTTACCCACCAGTTCAAATGATATCGCTTCTATACATTGAGCCTGGATTTGTCATTCCGGTACTCTCCACGATCGAGAAATGTTCTTGGTAAAATAACATGCATAATAATAATAATTACCATTTTTTAAACATAATTTCTTAATGATGCATATTCTTCACTGTAATTGCCTCAAAAATTAGGAGTATCGGAAAGTATTTACAGGTCACGTTTCCTGGGCAACATCTGTACTTTGAAACAACAATACAGACATTCATTATTCAGTTTCAATTCATCAGCAGCAATTCATTACGCCGCTTAAAAGGAATAATTATATATTTCCAATATTTTCAACGATTTTTTGAAACGCACGAAATCTATTCAATTATTTTAATCTTTTTACAAAGGGTTACGATCTTTAATTCGAACGCAAAACATTTTTTGCGACAATTTAATTTTGAATATTTTCCTAAAATTTAAAATTTCTTTACTCGAAATTTCTTCGTTAATTTCTACTAAATTATCGCTTATTTATTTATTGGTTAAAATTATAAACATTTTTATATACTTCCCATTACAAAGTAACATCGATGTAATATATATATATCTGTTTTCTTTTATAAATATACAGTAGTCACCGCTTTTAGTGATCACGGATGTAACGATCGGTCGGTTGTATTGACTAAAATAGCTTGTAATGGATCTCCCGTTTCTAATCAAAGAAAATCCGCTGGTTCTAGTGATCAACAATTCGTTTGTAGTGAACGGTTTCGAAGAGATTATGCCACAGAACATGAAAATAAAGGCGATTAGCCCAGTAGTTGGAGAGTTGAATTCGTAATTAAGGAAAAGCTGTAAATTGTTTTAATCTTTTCAGTTTAGGTCTGGAATGAATATTGTTACAAAAGTCTTTCTGTGGGTATATGGTGTAAACAGTCCAAAACGCAGGATAATGGAGAATGAAGGTTTATTCACAAATATGCAGGAAAACACGTAGCACAGGTACAGGAAACAATAGTTCTTGCACAGATTAGCAATGTAAACAGACAATAATTCACAGGTAATAACAGTTCAGCACTTTGATATTTAGCAACACAAACAGTCATCAAATAACTAATAACGACAATAACAGCACTTTCAATAGCGCTCAGCTCACCAGCTTCCTAGGGCGCACTCCAGACGAAACTCTAAAGTCGTTCCCAATGGATCAACACTACTACCGCTCGGCGTCTAACAGCTTACTAGTTCGCACAGCGGATAGAACTCCAAAGACATTCGCGCTCCAAGGCGATCCCAGTCGATCAACATTCCCTCCATCATCCAAGCTCTCTTCTTATATAGTCTCCCGCGGCAGGCCGTGACGTCACATGGAATCATCTAGTACATTCAAGCGTATCTCCACTGCTAATAGATATATCGAGAAAATTCCAGCACCTTTGAGATCCCATATTTCGTCGCCAAAGTCGCCAAATGAGTCGTCAACTCGCCAAGTTTGTCGCCAAGGTCAGGAGTCCAGAAGTGGCTGCTGTCGGTCATCTCATGCTTACCCCTGTAAAACTCTCTTCCCAACCATAAGACTCACATTGCTGGGAAGCGACTTTTCATGTTTGTAACAATATACTAAGTTTTTCTCCTTATGCTAGATGAGCTTAGCCGCTAAGTATGGTTTCGTAGACAGAAAATAGGTTTCTCTTAATTAACTTAGCGATTTCTCTGAAAACACTTATGCTAAAACTTTGTTTGCGAAAACTAATTTTGTAGAGCTTGAAATTCTGAACAAAATGAGTACTTATACTTATTATATTCATTGAAAACTAAGCTCACAACTCTATTTCAGAGTTTTGCCTTAATCGCCAATCAAGCGCCTGAAGCTTGGACCAAGGGTTGAAAGGTTGATGAAAAACTACGATATTCATTTCAACACTTATTATTTAACATGTCTGAAGTGTTATTAAATATATTAAAATATTTTAGATCAGTTTCAATTTTTTTTATGTTGAAATGTTCCAACTACAAATCTGTACTCAGCGGCTAAACTTCACCTAGCAGGAGGAGGAAAACTTGATATTTTCATTCCAGACTTAAACTTGAATCGACTCAAACCATTTCCAATTTTCCTCTATTTAATTCTGCATTTAACTCCCCAACCACTGGAATATTTTGCAAATCCACTCCAAAGTTGAACCTGCAGGAATGCGTGCAGAGAAGGAGAAATCTCGAAGAATCCTATGTTTCTTCCCAAACCCTACCCCCATACAGGGAGGTCAATAATTTCTGACCTGCTCCATCGACATTATCCGGGCATGCATTTTGATCCCGGTAAATGTTTACAACTTGTTGCAGCAAACAACTGATTAGAACATTAACAAACTTTTTCCCCTGTCTAAAAATAGCATATAGTCAACATCACGTTTCTCTATTTTTTTGAAATTTCAAAGTGGAAGAAAATGCTCAATTTCTAGCAATGAATAACGAATATTTCTTAATTTTTTTCATATCTTGTAGGAACATACGGTCTCTAATTCAAATCAGATGTTAAAAAGTTCAGAAATATCCGTTATTGATTACGAAACACTGAGTATTTTCTTTCTCTTTGAAATTTCAAAAAAATTGAGATACGTGGTGTTGCTTGTTAAGTGAGGAGATGTGGAATCACAGACATTGAAACAAAATGTTGTCTCTTATGTGTGGAGCAATCTTCAGAATTGTTGCATAATATATATTATCTTTTGCCTTACCTCTCCGGCTTCAAGAAGAAAATGTTTTCGGAAGTAGTAGATGCTGTCATTATTACCAAGAGGTTAATTCCTTACAAACAACCACAACACATCGAGTGGCATACGTAGGAAATGAGTGAAATATTGATCGTTTCATACTCTGCGCAAAAATTTCAGGCATTGTATATAATGCTTGCATTCCATAATCTGCCAGTAACACAGATGTATTAAAATTTACCTGCTGTTCAAGATTTGACTTTTAGGATTTCATTTATTCTAAAGAATTGTAAGGAATCAATCATGACGATTTCGGGGTTGATCCCGATTGGAGGACTTGCAAACAATATTTGTAATTTATAAGACCTTTGAATTTTAGTGGAAATATGCATCCTTAAAAATATTTCATTGCAAAAAATTAAGGAAACTAGCAGTTTTAGAAGCTAATATGTATTTTTTTTTTATAAAATTACTGAAAAACAGTAATTTTATGAAGTATTGTGAAAAGTAGCTTCTCCAAAATAATAAATCTTAATAGTTCTAGAAACCGTCTTATACCGGCTAGAAACCGGTAATTTTGTATGATGAATAGGAAAAGCTTTACAGAAGAAGGAAGGGTAGATTATTTCTTCTAGAGAGATTTCCGACGAAGCATTTGAAAGGAGTGAATTGAATTCTTTATTTAACTGCAGTGATGATATTGGATTCTAGAGCCTTTTAAGGTTTGGTTTCGATGAATCAAAAAGCAATTTAGATAATGATTAGTTTGAATTAGAGGTAAACGATGAAGTTGTGTCCCTTATGCATCAATTTCTTTCAGTTTGTCATATCTGGAATAGTGAAAATCACAACATTATTGTAATTTATTTGAATATTTTTAAAGACGAGGGACATTTTTGGACATCTCTGAGAAAAATACATATCTTTAACATGTTGTTAATTATTTTTTAATTAATTAAATTTATTAAATTGTTGAGGTTTTTCAGCTAGAAATAGAACTTCGTTGGCAGCGACAATTCCACAGTGGAAAGCAGTTAACTGTTAGGGTAAGGTTCTCAACTCTAAGGAAAAACAACCAGGAGCACGCACGCACACACACGCACATTTACAAGTTCTTTAAAAGGAAAACTAGATCAGAGTAAGCCGTTTAGTCTGTTTAAAGGGTTAATTCCCCCAAAAATATTAACCTTTTTCATAAAAAATAATTTATTTCATTCAGTTGGTGTTGATAATTTAATGTGACTTTTTACATCGAAAAGAAGAAGAGTCCAAAAATTCGATGTTTCTTGGAAAAAATGTCATTAGTAACTATGTACGGCCTTCTTCTTGCTCCTGAACATGTAGGTGACCAGGGCCACCAACATTCCATGTAGCCACCGATGTAGCTGAACATCTCCACGCTCTGCAATGAAGTACAGATAAAAATTTTAACTAACAACCCGTGATTGGCATAGAGCTCTTTATGGATATTTTATTGGCTATAAATATTATGCACTATACTTCAATAATTTTAGTTTTGGAGAAAAAGAAAAGACCAAGGTTAGATAAGTGTTCATTTATCTATCTATAAAAGGTATTTTTACTAATAGGTGATATTTCTTCAAATATTAAAGGGAGAAAATTTTCTGCACCTAGAATAAACTAGAAAGTGAAGTAGGTGAATAACGTTTTATGTAAGTTTCTGTCAGTTGGAAAAAATATTTTTAAAACTTCTATAAGTGGTAAAGTAAAATTTAATCAAAAGCGGATTAAAAACGCTTTTTTATTAGCGTTCTAAAGAGTAGGTTTCTTTTCTCTTATTTGTTTTCCACTTTTTAATCTCGAACTCATTTTTTTCTTAAACTCATTACCAGGTGGCGCGACTGTTACGGAATCAAAATTGAATTAATGATTAAATGATTATTAAGTTTTGAAAATATTAAAATGGTGTGTTTGTCATCAAAACCACACAAGTTTACAAAATTTCAAAACTCTAGCATATTTCATATTGAGTGAAAAATGTGATTGCAAAATTAAATCCTTACAACAAGAAACAATCCAGTTAAATAAACTTGTATTTACAAAAGGAATCATCATGAAATCGTACAGCATTGCAAACACTTTTTAAGATACGACTGGGTAAATTATGCTTTGCAATGTGCTTAGACTAAGAGTTTTTAATTAATTATGTATTGTAAAGGTCTATTATGAAAAAAGTAAAACTTTTATTGTGAAAAACATTAATAATATTTATTTACGCAATAAAAGCAGCTTTACTTTCGTAAAAAACATTAACAAAAAGGAGGCGATTCCAATAAAAATATTTATTAGTAAATGTTACTTGCCCATGCAACCGCTGCCTTTTCAACCAAGAAAAATATCAATAAAAATTCAAATGATTTTTCATTGAAATTACTAAGAAGAATAAAAAATAGTCTTTTCTAACCAGTCTGTTCTCTTAAAATCTTTTAACTGATTCATGTTACGGAAGGTAATGTCCGTGGTTTGTTTCAAGATTCAAATTACTACACTTATCTCGTCGATCTGATGACGGCTACTTCTTCACCAATTAACTCCTTCAGATTCCTTTTGTCGAGCGTTTGCATGCTTACAATTCTTTCTTTACCCCAATAAACCTCGCACTCTCAACCAATTACAACGATTAGAGTTCCCCTGATTAGCAAAGTGGAATGTGTCACTGAAACCTCCCGGTAAAACTCGAAAGTTTTTGAAAGGGAAGGGGAGTAAAAAATTGCTTGAAAGTTCATGAATAAGACCACTTTTCCCGTGAATTCCAGAATAATCTGAAACATTTTATTGCCTTCCCTCTCATCCAAATAAGGATGTAAAATTCCACCAATTTCACAGCAATAACAAGTTTAATGACTTGTTAACTATTTTCGAAAAATAACAGAAGCATCCACCACTAGCTTCCAAACTTCATTTGTTAGGATCTTTCAAAACTGGTTTTTTTTATTTTTAATAAACGGTCAGTTTTCATGTTTCAAATATAGATGAAATGCCCAATAAAAAGCGCTGCAACCAGTGAATTAAAGAGAATATATTTGATTCATGCGGAACTTTATAAGGCTCCGAATCTGAGGTTGACTACTCAAAATATTTTTCCCTGATATCTCGGTTGATGCACGACCTTCTCGACCTTCATGCGATTAAAATGAAGTTTAAATAGACATCCTTATACCTGAAAAGGAATTGGCAATATGTCACATAACAAAGCAATACAGTTATTTTCCAATTGAGCACGTACAAATTTACCGTTCTATTTGAGGAATTATTTTAGGAGAGTAATTACTTTGAAACTTACAGTATTTTTCGTGATTCAGACAGATTCTATTTATCTACCTCCTGTCAGAATGGAATTTATTCATGCTCACGTGATACACATCAAATGCTCAGTGCCAATTTAATTTGCTCTTTTCTGCGCAATTGAAAGAAGCTCAGGATATGACAACGCGCAGTTAGATGTTACATGACGCGTAGATTCGTTTATCATGTGACTGTAACATCACGTGAATTCCCTCCATTGTTGTTGTTGTAGTATAGCGAAAGATTTTATCGTTGTCTCTGGTTTTTAGATAGTGGCTTTATTGGTAAGTTTAGTTGTAAGTCTTTAGTGTCTAATTGGTTACACATTTTTAATTATAGTTTCTCATATTCTGAGTTTTAATAAAGCCCGTAAATAAAAATAAAATGCAAATCTTTATGAAATTCCGTAAGCTGATATTTTGCAATATAAGTAACTAGAAGAAAGAAATATACCTTGAGGTTGAGTGAGACATATTTTGCAAAGATTTCAATACACCCAGAAGGAAAGGATGAACTTAACTGGAAAGAACGAAAGAATTAGAAAAAAAGAAAGAACTAGAAAGAAAGAAGTTTAACTTTATTTTAGCGATCAGCAGCATTATGTTTATTAAAGAATTGATAAGTGTATAACTTCTCTAATAATTAGAATGGTGGATCATGCGTCCTTAAGGTTATTTTTTAATAAACGTTATGATAACTTAGAAACTTTGTGTTTTGTGTCAGTTTTTAGCCGAAAAACATAATTTTTAATATTTAAATCGTTCTTATATCCAGCTGATGCACCTTGTTTGATATATAGTACTTGTGCATCAAAATAAGATTTAATAGTTATAAGGAAGTTTCTAAGATTCAGCAGCATACTTCAAATGATGCAAAATTCTTTCCATTATTTCATAAATCGACAGCACTCTGTTCCTTCTCTGCTATAGCTTTGCACCTGGTCGGTTGAAATGAAGTAACTTTTTAAAATGAACTTTAATTTTTTCTGTTTTGTTTGTTTCCATGAAAAAAGTAATAAATTTTAGCTTGAATTTATGTCGATTCTGTTGTAAATTTTAAAGAGTTTTTGAACTTAATAATCATGTTTTATTTTTATAAATTTTTATATGAAAGAAATGAATAAACTTTTCACGTCAAAGTATTACAATTATTTCATTAATTAACACCAAGTTCTCCTTTTAATTTTTTTTGAAGAAACCATTTTGCTCAATGTTACTACTGTTTTTTTTCCTTCTTTCTGTTCTTCGCCCCCGTTTGATTTTTATGTGTCCCCCCCTTTTTATTATTATTTTTGAGTTTTTTCCTTTCTCTTTTAATCCATTTGTATATATTTTCATTTCTTTTTGATTTCTTTTTTTTTCAGAGATTTTTGTGCCTTATTTTCTTGTATACTTTTGTAAAATATTGATTCTTTGGTTATTGAAATTTTGGCTTCCAATTCTTGATTGAATTAAGTTAGATTTTTTTAAAATTATTTTTCTCAAGTTTATTCTTTATTTAATTTTTGCCATTTTTGTTTGTATTCATTACTTTGTATTTATATATGTTTTTTTACTGCAGAAAAATGTTTTGTTCACGGACTGAATTGTTTTGAAATTCTATCGGATACTTGTATGAATTATTATCAACAGCAAGAAATCTTTCAACATAGGCATGTCTTAAAAAAATATTTTCTTAAAAAAATGGAATAAAAGCTTACAGTTTTCTTTTTTAAAAATTCTAAAGGTCTAATATTAGTCTGAACCCTTTCATGTACCTAGTTGGGGATGTAGGTTGTGGCGCAGGACAAAAGAAATAAAAAATAACTTTCATCAGATTCTTCTTACTCCTCGTTCTTTTTCATTCGTTTTTTGTTAATATGCATTATTATATTTTTTACCCCTATCACCTATTACCTATTTTTACCTCTATCACAGTTAAAAATTCCCTTAATTTGTATTTATATCTTTGTACTTCGCATTTTTTCCTGAATGATGCAGCACTTTCGCGCTCCAGATAAATTGCTTCTATTATTGTTATTTTGTCTTTTTAGATATTTTTTCTAACCAACAGGGAGCCATTCTGGCTCCGAATTTGGGAGTATGAGTGGTGAAATGTGAAATGTAGGCCTTGTGTTGTATATTGTGGGACACGAGGAATATCTCATGTCCAATAATAAATAAAATATTTCAATAACATTCATCCAAACAAAAGTTTTAATTTATAAAATTTTCAGATTAGAAATAAACCATTTAAAATCAGTTACTTACTTGCAATTCTCATCTGTACCACACTACAAAAGAATTATTTAAATATTAGAGTATATTTTTTTAAAAATATATATCATGTGCAACGAATAAAAGAACTAACCGTCTTATTAAATTGATTTCTTTTATATTATGTAAGCAAAATACAAGAGAAAAATAAATAATTTGAAAAGAGCTCATTCCTCAAAACATTTCGTATATATTTATACTCTTTCATATACTGTAAAGTAATTAATAATGTTTTGACACAAAAATCAGGTTTGCACCAATTCAGACTAAAAATAACTTACAAAATCATTCCATTTCATATGAGTAAATAGCACTTCATGAGAATGCTGTCACATTTTGATGGGCATTAACTATAATTCATGGTTCAAAAGCAGCAAAATTGTGAACTTTGGTGGATTGTTTTTATTATTGAACATACAATTGCATAAAACCTAACAACAATTTAATGTCAATAAACGATAGATGGCAGAGGTAGTGTTCTCCTGCCATTCAAATATTGAACTATTGGGGGGATATATATCCAAAGCCACGAGCTCACTCTCTCGACAGAAAAGTCATAACTTTTATCTCAAAAATGGCCACATATTTTAAGAGACACAAGTCTACCATCTTAAATAACAGTCAAAAGTTAGGTAAAAAGTTGGGGTTTGTTGATATTTCAATATTTTGACTGTATTTTATTTAAATGGACTGTAAATATGGGAGAATTGTCACATTTCAATGAGCAAAGAACCCGCATCTTGGGTTAAAAGACACGCACGGGAAGTAACTGATGTTTACCGTAAACTTTGCCTCTTTCGGTAAACAGTCATATTTTATCGTTCACTAAAACCTCATTTTTGGATAAAAAGTCCCATTTTGGAAACAACCCCATCTCACTGCCACCAGGACCGGATTTACACATTTCTCGCCTTAGGACAAAACATATTCTGCACTCTAGGCCAAAGCATATTCTGTTTTCCTTCTCAAAAAGTTAATATATAATTTTCAATTTAATATGCAATTGTTTATCTTTGAAACCTATAATGACTTATTAAATTTTTATAATCTTTGAACTGCATTAAATTTTTAATTCAAAATTACACAACTTAATGAAATTGCACAACTTTAACACCTGCAAAATTACTACATAGAATTTATTGAAATCGTGTGAAATATCTATTAGAAGTTCTTTGCTCGTGGTTTGTTTCGCGAATAGTTTGAAAGGTCATTGAAGTGCTCAGATCCTATTAAATTGGTTTCAATACAAAGAAGAGCAAGGTCAAGAGACGCCAAAATTCACATAACACGAAAAAATGTATTTTAAATATATTTAATGCAACGAATGTAAATTTCAAAAATATCATTTTATATGCCCTTTTTAAAATAATATTGAATGGTTTGTAAATATTTGGTTGTTATTTCTTCTGTACATGTGCCCACTAACTGCTGCGCCCTAAGCCAAACCCTTTGTTGGCCCTATGGAAAATCGGCCCTGAACTGCCACAGTAGAAACGCTTTAAGTGACACTAAATGTACACTTTTTCAAATAAATCATAATATTCTAAAGTGTATTAAGTCTCATCATGTAACCTCGTAATTTCAGGAAAGCTTTTATACTTTAAAACATACTCATTTCATCTTCTACTGTAAGTCAGCAACGTTCTACCGGCATTATATCCATCATCTTCAGTAAGCACTAATCTTATGGTAAGATAAAAAGTTAACTTTATAATAAGATAAAATTTTTATACGCTCACATCCTAAAGACAATATAGCCATTTTTCGGAAAAAACAGACGTTTTATATAAACCACAAGAAGTGTTTTTCCTTCAGAATTCAAATTTGAGCCTGTTTTCGCATAGTCAAGTTTTCCGAAAAGCGGAATCATTTTATTGGATAGAATATCGACTTGCATTATTCTTTCCAAGCAACACTTTTGATTCTACAACAAACATCCTTTTTTAAGCGCCATTTTCCTAATAGACCATATTTTTTAAAAAAATGACATATACATTGTTATTTTGTTTTGCTGGAAATGTCAAATTTTATAAGATGTATTCTTCTTTTTAAAAATAAAGTGGTCCTGTATCGAAACTAATTAACACTAACAGATGGCGATACATATTTGCGGGTTTTCAATCATAAAACCCTTCTCGTAAAAATCCGTAAATCCAACTTAGAAACCGAAATATATAACTCATTCTAAATGTCGAGTGGGAACAAGGTAGTCCCTTGGGTACCAACTGTAAGGAGTTTCCTGAAGACAAGATATCAGGAGAAGGGTGAATAAAATTTTATGGCCCGAGTCTGGCTTATTATCGCTACGCCTAAGAACTAAGAAAATGAAGAAACACGTTCCAAGGGTGAATAATTTTATTGATTAAAATGGATTTCAAAAACAATCAATGGAAGCTTTTATAGTCTTTTAGTTTCATCCTCATACGTGTTTCATAAGAACCTTGTGATTCACATGTTATAAATTCTCTTTTTTTTCTTCTTTTGCTTGTAGAGTGCTTTCTTGTAGAAAACTTCCATGTTCGAAAAATAGTTATTTCTTATTTGTAACAAGACCTTTAATTTAGGATATATTCATATTTTATTGTATAAATCGGATGGATTATATTTATAAGTAGCACATTTAAAAAGAAAACTATATTCTTCGAAGTCAAATTCCAGAATGAACATAATCCACGTCGATATAAAATCAACCTGTGAAAGACTACTTTACTAGCTTTTTTTGAGGCTAAAGTTCATTTCAGAAAATGCGGTAGTTGCATGTTTTTGATAAATGTCGAAAGATATTCATTAGAGAAATTCCGTTTTATACTTGGAACAGTATCTTTTGGCAGTATTTTAAGTTCTCAGGACGTACGAAAACTTCTGACATTAACGGTTATAGGCGAAATGGATATTCTTCGGAAACTAGTATTCTTGTGCAGACCATAAATCACATTTCTAAGACAATATCCCACATTTGATAACGAAACATCAGTATTTGTGATATAGCTTTTCTTAGTTTGGATAATTCTTGAATTCAAGGCCGTAACAAGCTGGAATGGAAATACAGACGGAGCACACAATAACTTTCGGAGAATATATATACGATCGCTACACATGTGGTAGGAACCAGTAAGATTTGCTGCCGAGACAACGCACATGTCCAAAACAAATCAATCTCACTATTTCAATATCAAATGGTCACGAACTGGAATAGTTTATGGATACGTAGAAAGCCCATGAACAGTACTGGATTGACAGAAATCACCAAAGTACTTGTCAAACATAGAAATCTTGTATGGGTTTCGGAAAGCCCGCTCCTGTACAGGGCTAGTTCCAATCTTGACCGGGACTGTGTAGAACTGGCTTGCAATATCTGCAACTGTTTAAGTCTGATGATTTAGAATCCAAAAATGATTATAAATTTCATAGGATGATACTGAATTTTGTGTATTTCTGCTGCATCTGATGCTAGTTCCTTTTCCACTACGGTTCTAAAAGAAACTAGTCTAGGAAGCTAGCGTGTCTTCTTCAAATGCTTGTTCACAAATGCTGGATATTCGGAAATCATTATTGAGAGCTGAAAGAAGGTAAGTAGATGATAGAGTAGTCCACACGTAGCAATGGTTCGCCTTTTAAATCTGGGTGGGATCGCGCATGCCTGAATAAGTGGACTCTATTTATTGCTAAACTGCCTCGATTAATGTATGTAGTTTATTTTTCTGCAATATAATTTCTGGCGATTTCTTCAGAATGCTTAAACCTCTATATCTGCGCCCAAATTTGATTCCAACACAGTAGGAACGATATCAGAGATGGACTTCCATGCCAATTTAGTCATAATTCCGTCGGATGGTCCCATATCATTCCAGATCACATAATATTCCTCATTCGATTTTGTTTTGTGGTGATATTTGAAGTATTTGCCTACGCCGACACAGACAACCAAGAAGGTTAAGGTACTAATTTGGATTGGTTGTGGTTTTTCAGGTGAATTTGGTGATGCTTGATGATGCCTTGAGCAAAATGCCTATGCATTTTACTAAGTATATGGTAATTCGATTGTCTTTCAAAGGCGCCCATGTGTAGTACAAGTACAGCGTTTAGATATACATAGATACCCAATTCTTTCTCCATTTCTGCGTCCAGTATTGACATTGCGCGGGAACAGTTGAGCATTAGTTTTAATTACTATAATAACCGCCACTTGAGAATTCCTCCTCGACTCTCTTTCCTTTCCAAGTCTTACTTAATTTTCGGCAATTTAACCTGTAGTAACTAATTCTGTGTCCGGTGTCTAATGACATGCATTCACATTCTGAGATACCTCTCAGATACAGTCTATATAGAAAGTAGAAAGAATTTGTGAGAAAAAAATATACAGTTTGTCGAAAAAGATTCAATTTTTAACCAAAAGTCTATTTTTTGTGAAATATTGTTCGGTTGTTCAGAGTTGCCATGATAACAGACAAAACTTCATTATAGGTTTTAGATGCTTTTAGTATCGCCGTTTTTGAGCCGGAGCAAGTTTAGCATTCAACCCAAATCTTTTTGCATATCTATAATTAGTCGCAGAACGAAATACTAAATAGTCACTATCTTTTCTCGTTTGTTCCTGAAGCCATCTTTTTGATTTCATGGTCATGGAAGTTTTAATCGCCTGAGCTCTTCTGGAAAGAGAAGGTGGAGATCTTTCAGGAATCAAACCATTCAATACATCATTTCCAGAATTTTTTACATTCAGTGATTCAAAGAAATTGCCTTCATTAGACTGAAACGATTCAGGATTCAATTTAGCAACTATAATATCAGAATCATCTAAACAAATATCATCATTTGCTTTTATTATTGCAATAGGTTCAACAAATTGTGCCATTTCAGTTTCCTCTGCTTGGAAGAACTTTCTAACATATCCAGCAACCGATGTGAAAGAAGGTAAATCACCATGAAATGCTTCATAGATTTTCACCGCAGTGTAACCCACATGTAAACAACCGACGGAAATGAAAAATATATCTTTCGCCATATTTTAATGGATTTTTTCTTCTCAAAATAAAGCACAAATTTCGCAAAATATAAATAAAACGCACATTTGCAAATTTCAACTCATAATGAACTCTGTATAATGTTTTTTTTATATATTTTTAGTTTTCATTGTTGTATACCGTAGCGGACGCATATTGTTTTAAAGCTTAATTATTAATAACAATACTGCACAAAAATGGGAGTTTATGTCATGCCGACAACAATGAAAATAATTTTCACAGATACACTGCAAAAAAAATCCCGTAAAATTTACGGTTTTAAACTGGCAGCTGGGTTGGTTGTGCGAAACCGTAAAAGTTACGAAGTAAATCCGTAGGCACAACGGTTTTTTACCATACAGGAACAAGTTTTTCCCGTAAAAGTTACGAAGCAAATCCGTAGTCACAACGGTTTTTTACCGTATGAAATTAAGTTTTCTCCGTAAAAATTAAGTCATCGAAGTAAGTGACGTCATCGACTGAGTTGAGTTGTTTTTCTCCTTCTGTTCGAGTTGAGGTGAAATGTGCTGATGTGTAATATCAATTAGGAATATTAATTAATCTAGGATTAATTATAATATAATTTTTAATTGAACTTACTTGGACGATTTCGATGCAAGATGGTGACAAAACTTCTAACTCCTCGGAGCCGGGGATCGAAACCGCGTTCATAGAAATACAAGGCAGTCGCTCTAACCACTAGACCACCGGAGACTTCATAAACTAAAG
Source organism: Araneus ventricosus (assembly GCA_013235015.1). Taxonomy (NCBI): domain Eukaryota; kingdom Metazoa; phylum Arthropoda; class Arachnida; order Araneae; family Araneidae; genus Araneus; species Araneus ventricosus. The sequence goes on from BGPR01005663.1 coordinate 18,071, forward strand.
TAAAAATAATCTGTTTGAGTTTTAAAGTCACTATAGCTCTAGTGGCGTCACCTAGTAGTGTAAAAATCAACTATTGCCAGAACACGTGTTTTAAGTTTACGGAGATGGAACCCTATTGAAAACATGAAATTAATGCAATAAAATTACATTTAAGAAAAGGGAAAGTTATCGTACTTTCTGTACGATAACTTTCCCTTTTCTTAAATGTACGGTATTGCTTTTCGCAATACCGTATGAAGAAAAATAGAATTTGAACTGACGGTTTTAAACCGTTTATGGCTGGAGCGGAAAACGGTGAAAAACCGTTTTGTCAACAAAACAGCTTTAAACCGTCAAATATACGGAAAAAGTCCGTGAAAAAAACGGATATTTTTTACAGTGTAGTAATATGTATGATCTGAATGGACATGCATAATATAAGATACTACATTTTAAACAGTAATAGTATGCATAATTTGATAGAAGATTTTTTTTATTGAATTCAAAATAATATATATTCTATAGGCTTATACACTGGTGGTCAAATGCTAAGGACCATTTTTAAGAAGTGAAAAATTTAAACTTAATAGAAATACAATGGTTCGCAATCAGTTGCAGAGAATAGTCGGTTATACACTTGCCGGAACTCACATTTTATGGTAAAGATTTGGTCACGAGGGCATTTAGAGTGTCGACCAGAATGTGAGGAAGACGAAAAGTATTTTGGCCCACATAGTTTCAAGGAAAGTTGATAATGAGTTGAAACTTTCATCAATAGTTTTGTTTGACGTGCATAATGTTAAAATGCATTTTCGTAAAAATAGCAAAAAATATTCGTGAAAATATAAAGGTTTCTTTAAAAAAATCCCTAATTTCCCCCATGTTTTCTGCTTATAACACGTAGAGTTTCTAACCAAATTGTGCTAAACTTACAGAATACTTGACAATATGCAAATAAAGCTTTCTAATAAAACGTGAATCAAATAATTTGAATATTACAGGAAATAAAAGTATTTTTAGTAAATAATTTTTTACTGCGCATGTGCGAAACGTAGCGAAATTTTATTTATTAACTTCAAAGCCGGATATACTGGACAACTTATATAAAAATTCCAGTTCAATACTGTTAATATTCAGAAAGGTATCGGTATTGCAAAGAGGTGAATTTCAGTACAATCTAAAAGAAGTTAAATGATAAGGGTCCATGCACAAACTGAAATTTATTAAAATTGAATCTTCGAATATTTATCATCGAAATGCAATTTAAATTATGTATTTAATTTATTAATATACATTAGTATTCAGGAGACCGAAGATTTCAAGTTTAAAAAATATCCATTTGTGCAAGAACTCTCATCATTTATTTTCTCTTAGAGTGTACCGAAATTAATCTCGTTTTAATACCGATATCTTTCTAAATATTAAAGATATTGGACTGGAATTTTTATCTAAATTTTCCCATAAATCTGGCTTTGAAGTTATGAAAGAAAATTTTGCTACTGTCGCATATGCGCAGTAAAAAATTATTTAATACATTAACGAACATTTTTGCTATTTTTACGAAAATGCATGTAAACATAGTACACATAAAAAAAATCATTGAAGAAAGTTTCCACTCATTATCAGCTTTCTATGAGATGGGGTGAGCCAAAATAATTTTCATCTTCATCAATTTGTGGACGGTCCCCTAAAGGTCCTAGTGACCGAATCTTCACTGTAAAATTTGAGTTACGACGATTGTATGTCCCATGATTCTCCGCAACTTATTGCGAACCATTGTATTCCTATTAAGTCCAAATTTTTGGAAATCTTAAAAATGGTTCTTAACATTTGTCCATCAGTGTATATATAATTTAATGTGATATATAAAGGGTAATCAGAGGTGTACAAATTATCCGGGGATAAAATAGATGTTTAAGACAATAATAGTTTTAGATAATTTTTTAAATTAAAATGCACATTTTGAATAGCATATTCCAATATATAATATTAAGAGTAGGGCGATTATACCGTGATGAAAATTTGTGAGGCAATAAAAGCGAGTGTTTAGACTTTATATTAAACCAGTTTGGAGTGTAAACTTTCATAACAAACTCAGCGATTTTTTTCAACTTCAAAGAAGAAGCTGGAGAATTAACATATAATCTTAGAACTCTGTTGGCTGTTATCAGCCAGCGTGAATATGATAATGTACTAAGACTGCGTCTAGTCAGCTCATCAGAACAATTTCCCAATCGGAACGCTTGAGATATTTCTAATAAGTACATTTGATCCTTGCTTAAGTCACGTCTATCAGTTGTTGGTAATTCACCGGCAATAATTTCGAATGTTGTAACTGGCAAAGTTTCACATGTAAGAAGCGCCTTCCCAAAATTACTAGAATATGATTTTGGACCATTTGTTGGCACATCCAACGTTTCAAATAGATGCCTCAGAGTAAGTGTTCAAATGCAGGAGACATATTACCAACTGCAGAGGTTTACCAAGTTTCAGTTCCAAACACCGAATTACACCGGATTTCCATCCGATATTAACAGATGTGCCGTCACAGCCAATTGCCAAAAGCTGAGAAAGATCTCTTGTGATCCCTTTAAAATATCCGATAATAGTCGCGGAAATCTGTTTTGCGGTGCCAAATGATGGACTCAAATGAGTAATGTAACGTGAACCCAGTTCTTCAATAAGACATAAACGTTCCTCTTTTGCTTTTCTCTTGTATCTTTTAGTATCTACTCTCTCCTCTATCAATGCAGAATCTTTTCGACCATCGAAATACAGCCCCTTCAACGGTAATGCCTGAGCTTCACTTGAAGCCTGGAATCTAATTTTAGCCTTTTCCCTTCGCAGCTTCTTTTCGTCAACCACCAAATCTGAGTTGTTGCTAGTTGTGAGACCGACATCGTGAAGAAAACTTGAAGCAATTGCAGCCACAGCGTAGTCCGAGACGCCACACCTGTCTCCAACCACAGCAGTTGAAGGGAGACCAAGTCGCATTTGTGATGATTTAGCTGCAAACGGAATTAATTGTTTGTACTTAGGATCAGTAAGAGAGATTAAACGGTTCGATGTTGATGGTTTGTAAGTGTTCAGATTTAAAATTACTTTAGATATATCTGAAGAACAATCTGTTTCTTCATCTTCATAATCTACATATTCTGCGTTAGGCGTTGCTTGTGTATGATTTAAATATAAATTGTAAACCTTTCTATCAGCATTATCAGGAATATTCCGAAGTCGCTTCCTGTATATAAGGACAAGAAAAAGTGTACCTTTTTACAAAAATTGCAAAATTTCAATTGCGATACGGGAACAGAAGATATTATTCTATCGAAAAAATATTTTACACCTTTCTTATTGAACCCAGTGGGCACCTCTTCCGCACTATTAGAATAGCAATATCGAAAAATAATTACATTTCCTAAACCGAGTAAAAATTGAAATTTTTACCCAAATTTCCAAAATCCAAGTGCGATGCGGGGGCAGAAGATATTATCCAATCAAAAAATATTTTACACCGTGTTTATTGAACCTAGAGAGAACTCTTTCCGCACTATTAGAATAGCGATTTCGAAAAAAAGTGTTTTTCGGCCCACCCTAATATATATACGATAATGCTATATATACTAGGCATTTTATAGATTGCCGAAAACTGGCCGGAAATGCATGAAACGATTAATATTTCACACATTTCCTAGGCGTTCTATAGAATGCCAAATGACAAACCAGCAAAGTATGAAATACATCTCCGATTCGTTTGGAATATCACGTGACAAGGCACGTGACTTTTAATCCTCCGCTCAGGCTCAGAATTTGCATTTTGCGCTTTGTTCGGGAGTGTCACGTTACGCGATTTTACTTAAATTTATTCAACAAAAAATTAGTTTTATACTGTTCTGCATGAAAATGGAAGAGCAAGATAAAGTGCTGTAGAAGGAGTCACGGTCAATAGACATGCAACGACGATTCGAAGATGAACTGTCTAAGCTTCGAGTTAATGCTGCAAAAAACAGTTTGTTCTTAATCGAAACCATTTACCAGAAGTTAATAAATGATGTAAAAAAAGCCAAAATGACTACTAAGAAGGAACCACGGGAACTATTTGTTGCTTAATTGCTATGATGTGATGTTTATGGAAAACAAAAGTAAACTCATGTATCCTGTTAAAGAAGGCGTCAGTACTATACAGTGTTACGCCACGGACACTGAGTTATTTCAAGTACTTCATGAAACTCATTTGGCTATTGGACACGGAGGACGTGATAGATTGTTGAAAGAATTTTCCACCAAATACAAAAACGTTACACGTCATGATATTGAACTGTACATTCACCTTTGTGAGCCTTGGCGGAAAAAACAAAAAAGTATTAAAAAGGGCATTGTTGTGAAACCTATGATTTTTTCGGAAATTAATTCCCGTTGTCAGGTAGATCTTATTGACTTTCAGTCTCAGCCAGATAGAGAATACAAATTTATTGTGGTGTACCAAGATCATCTCACAAAATTTGTGATTCTGAAGTCTCTGACGTCAAAAAGAGCTGAAGAAGTAGTGAACATATTCTTGTTGCTTGGGGTGGCATCTATATTGCAGTCTGACAATGGTAGGAAATTTTCCAATAATGTGGTGACCAGCTTGATGGAATTTTGGACAGCTCTGAAGATCGTCCATGGGAAGCCTTGCCATTCACAAAGCCAGGGTAGTGTTGAAAGAGCTAACCAAGATATTGAAAATATGCTCAGTACTTTGATACAGGACAAAAAATCTGACCAGTGGAGTGAAGGACTGCGGTTCGTTCAATTTATGAAAAATAGAGCTTATCATTCTGGAATCAAAAGAACTCCATACTGTTAGATTGCAAAAATTGCATCAACATAATTTTTCGGTTTTGTCAGTATTTTTAATTAATTTAATTCTTCGCCACTAAAGTTTATTTCTTCTCTTGTGGCATCTTTGGCAAATTTTGAATTTCAAACGATAATTTTTGGCCGTTTCATTTAATTTCTAAATTTTTCCTAATTATTTACTTTGTTTTCGATTTAAATAGTATTTGTCTTAACTTTTATTGTTGTTTCCATTAAGGTTTCAACTTTATTAATTTTTAAATTCAAATTTTGCAACGGGATTATTTCTTCGCCATCTTGTTTTCGCGTAATCAGGTTTTGGGCGTCTGTATCTGGAATCGTTTTCCGTTACGATTTGAACTTTTTTTGTGATGGGCTGAGTGAGTGGTTGGTTTTTCCAGCTGCGGGCCCCAGGGCCGGTTGGGCCTGGGGTCTTGCCTCTGCTTTAATTTTTCCGTTAATAATTTTTGTATTTTTGAATCTGAAGCTGAAGATATTTTTTGTTCTTGATTGGTATTCCTTGAAGGATACAGTATGAGAAACCACAGTGATGAATAATCTGAAAATGAAATGAAGTTTTTTTCTACAGCACTATTCCAAAACAATCTGTGAATTAAAATGCTGTGAGTGAAAGAAAGCAGTTCTTG
>BGPR01005663.1:25616-41560 GCA_013235015.1 Araneus ventricosus
ACCGCTGGCAATAATGATGTCAAAATACAAAATATTAGCAAATGAGAACTCACTTTTTCAGGATAAAGTTAGTTACCGGTAAAAACGTGTAGCTGTAACTGCAGCTGGTGTTTTATCATGCTCTTATTAAATAGGGACAAAAACAATTTTAGCGGGAATCGGGTTCTGCTTTTGTCTCCATTATTTCTAGACAAATGAAATAATTTGGTATTAAAAGAACGAGACCTATTATCGTTTCAATAATTAATTTTCATTGTTTTGTTCAATTGCTTTTATTCTACGCCATCTTAAACGGAAATTTTTCAAAGAAAAAATTATTTTAACCATTAAAAATGATCATAAGTTTGGAATCCATTATTTTGAACTTTCTTATAATAAATAGACTGCGATAATCAAAGAATCCTTCAAACTTTAACCTTCCATTTAGTAAAAACTGCACCTTAGACTTTTTTCTTCTTAAGTAGTCGACTAAGGAACCTTATCCTACAATCTATTAATAACACATAGTAAATACTAATAAATTGTTGTTAAAAAAAAGTGAATTATTGAAGTCTGGAGTAGACTAGGACAGATCGTACAATGCTTTTTATGAAACTAAAGCAGATAATTATCAAGTACAGTCCCCTAAAAGGCCGCATTTATCTTCTGCTCAATGATGAGATGGGCCCTTCTTTACTGTGTTTTCTTTTCAGCCAGTGACGGAACGTCTCTCCGCGACCCTATCAGACAAACTGCACCGCCTACCTGAAGCCTGAAGAAAAATGGCTATGGACCTCAATATGGAAAAGTGAGTATAAACTACGCCCAGAACAAATTCACAAAAATTCTTTTTGAACTAGAGACAAGATATAAGAAATAAATCAAAGGAATGAAAAAAAAAATCATTGTCTTTTTATTATGTTTAGATATGTTACCGGAAAGGAATGAAACACCTGGATTATATAGAATACCCGGTATTTCTAGAATGCCCATGGGTTCTTAGGCAAAGGACATGAAATATGAGAATTATTATATCTTTCCCTAGGCATTGTATATAATATAGGATTCCATAGAATGACAAATGTTATTTAAGAAATAATGAAAGATGCCATTAAAAACTTTTTGAAAATATGTAAAAAAAAAAAATTAAGTCATTAAAACAAAAATTTACGCCTTCTTATTAAAGAAAATAAAATATGAACTACTTTAGTTTCAAAAAAGAAAACATTTTGAATTTACATTTATTTTTATAAATAAAATAATATTAAATGAACTAAAATAAATACACTAAAAAGAAATATAAAAAATGTAATTTGAAAAAAATTAATTAAAATTAACCTACTCGTTGCAAAGTTAGGCTTGAGATGATATTTGAATTACACCTTATCAATTTTTCACAAAGACATTTCATTTTGGCACTTTGTTCTACATACACTTGTTGAATCCCGGCCGCTTCCAACTGGAGATAAATTGAACTGACCAGAGAGGAATCGTGGTCTTGAACATCTCAATCTCTAAGCCAGCTTGACACTAAAGTGAATTGTGATCTGGATATAGTTGTTTTAAAATTCCCTCAGAAATTCCAAGTCTAGAAACCATCCCTCTCTATCACCTCATTGCAGAACTTCCAAAATATGCGGCGAATACACTGTCTCTGTCCAACGTCAGGAATAGGAACTCCTGACAGTTCTGTCAAACTAGTAAACTTCTTCCGAATTCATTTTATTTGGTCTTGTATTTCCAGATGATTTAAATTACCTTAGATACCATTTTCAGTTGAAACAAAGAGTGTCACAAAATATCTTAATCTCCATCTCTTACTAGCATGTCACAGAAGTTGTATAATTTTGACGAAACTTTTGTGCATGCGTGTGCATCTGGTTTCTTTTACACAAAGAGAACGGAAATCTCTTTCGGTAAGCATCGTCATCGTCATGTTGGTTTAATCCACTATCGACTATAACTACCCATTTATTTTAAAACAGGCTTTTTTTCTTGCACAACTCATTTGAGATCTTTCATTTTGATTTCTATTATTTTTCTAGCTGCTCCTCTGTATCTTTTAAAACATCTTGGGGTAGAAGACATTGTAAGACGTAGTTTAGGGTCTGCAGCCAAAAAGGACTTCGTATGTATTGATGGGGTAGTAGGAACAAATTAAATATTAAGCAAAGTAGGAATTCTAAATGTTAAAATTTAAATTATAATATATTGAACAATTATTAATAATTTGGTACTAAATTATATAAAACACAATAAGCAGAATTAGCAATACTGATAAATTCAATCACTTTACAGACCTGGAAAAACCTAGTACTATTAAAAAGTCAATTTGCAAACAGTGTAGTACGCTTATATCAATTAAAGAAAAACAAGTTTAAAAAATTTTAAATAATTTTATTTAACAATTATTATATTGAAATTTAATACACAAAAATTAGATATATGTACTAAAATTGATGCACAGGAAGAACATGTATTAAACAAAAAACAAAAAATAAATTAGCTACACATTAGACGGCAGCCTAAATATTTTTAGAAACAAAGTAAAAAAAAAACCTAAATTTGATAGAGATGTAATGATCATTATTCTGTGCCTAACAAAAAACACGTCTTGAATTGATGAATACTGATATAAGTGAATTTGACTTAGTACTACACTACAATGATATTTGAAATGTTATGATAACTTTCGCATTTTCATCAGCTTTGTAGACTTGTATCACTATTCAAAATCGAAAAACTGAATAGAGAAAAAGAGTCCAGAATTGCAGCTTAGATGACATACACCATACATGTGCAATCATTATTAGATGAAGAAGAAATGTTGAGGTAATAACATATGAGATCTTGTAAAAGGTGATGACTTTATAACTGTAACATTGATGAAAACAAAGCAATTATGCTACCAAGCAGCAGAGTTCATTTAAAATGAAGAAGTGCTAATATTTTGTATTTTGACATCATTATTGCCGGCGATTTTCAATATTAAATTTCAGTTTTCAAAACAACATTTTTTTAAGTGCATGTTTTGAAATTGAATAAATTTTTCTGATTGATTAACGTATGAAATTAATAATGATACGTCATTGTAGTACCTTATTACATAGTTCACTATTTTTCTTCCTATTCCGTCCTTTCCGTTTCTGTCGTTCCTCTTTCGGCTGCTTCGATTTTGTCCATTTCGAAAATAAATCGTGAAATGTCCCCAAAACACTGCTTTCAATTAAAAATAATAATAAAGCGAAACAAAGTTACAAACATGGTGGCGTCCTTGCATCTACACGTGCTTGCTAAAAGGGCATCAGACAGTAGCGCCACCTGTTACCAGAATCGGGAAACTGAGACACGTGTTGTTGAAAAAAGTTTTTACAAGCCATTACGGTTCGCATACGAAATAGAGCCCGAGGAATGGCAAGGTTGGTCAACAACCCTTATTTTTACATGATACACTCTACTTGCCTTGTTATTGCAGAGGATCCTTCAATTAGGCTTCCGCAATACATAGCCTCGACTATCACTTCCGAAAACGTTAAATTTATTTTCGCCACTGAATATGACGTTATTCAAAAAATTTTCAGGTTCTGAAATATGCTTTTTAACAGAAGCAATTCTTTTATCTCTATTGACTTTTGAAATGAAGGTTTTTTTCTGGATATACTACCATTATAATTAGCTTTCCTCAGCTCCCTTCTAATTGTGCCTGCTAATGCTATAGATGTCGATGTAGCAATTCCTACATCACTCATTTTAGGATTTTTCAATATCTGACTAATAATGTTTCTCTTAGTCACCGAACTGAGAATTATTTTTCTACCTCTACCAGGCTTATATGTTATTAGTAGAGACTTTTATACTTTGGATGATTTTTTTATATGCATCCACCCAGATAGCATGCACACTCACAGCAAGTGTGATTTTTCTTTATATTAGCTTGTCATGACAAAATTGTTGCGGCAGTTTTGCAGCAAACTTCCTGCAAAGTAACAAAGCATGATCGACCAACCCACTTGCAAAACAAGTTTGCTGTGAAGTTGTTACGGCAAACTTCACACCACAATTGAAAAACAAGTTTGCTGCAAAGTTGATACGTCACACTTACACACCACGAACTTGATGCAGTTGTATATATCTGGTTTTGATGTTTGTCTCTGTTTTAAAAATAACATCCGATTTTTAATAGCATCTTCTAGACCGTCCTTCTTTTTATTAATTCATTAAATCAATTATAATTTGTAAAAAACTAACTATGTCTTTTTATATAAAAAATTGAAAAATTCTCCATCTTTTTACTCAATATAGAAGTCACTTTAAAGAAAACTATATATCGCCTTTCTCTTAATGTTGAAATTTTAACGTTCATAAACGAAATTAAACCTAAAAAACAGACAGCGTTTTTTGAAAACTAATAACTTACTTTGTTGCCCATATTTTTAAAAGTAATTACTTTTGAACCCTAATTTCATAATTTATTATCGAAAATCGCTCCCTCTTTGACTACAAATCCTATTCTCAACTCAAAATTTTAAGAAATTAATGAAATCAAGAAAACAGTTTAAAATAAAACGTGTAGATGCACGATCTATTATCGCGGGGGTTCGAATCCGAGCTTTGTCTGCGTACTCTGCTTTCCCTATAGTTTGCAATGAGTTTGATTCGACAAATTCGACGCGTGGTGACTAACTCGTTTGCAATAACTTGTTTCACGCTTGCCCTCTCGCCGTGCCAAACTTGCTGCAATTTGCAGAGCAGGATTGCTGCAAACTAAAATTGCTATCTGGGTCAAGTGAACTCGGAATTATAAGTTTACGAATATCAACACTTGTTTCAGTTCAAGAGCCCATTTTGAGAATTAAGAAAAAAACTAATTTTCCATGGATATCGAATACTATTTATTATACTGGTTCATTTAAAGAAAAATACTGATGGCCAAATTGAAATTTTTATGAAGTGTATACTCAATTTTGTAACTTTAAAATTTGGAACTTCAACATGAAAACATAGCCAATTAAGTTATTATAATTTCCTCATTTTTGATTCCTAGTTTAATACATTCTTTAATGAGGATTTTGACATTTCTATAGGTATTAAACTTAAGTGAATCTTTTCTGGTGCTATTTTAGAAGATTAATGAAGAGCATGAATGATGTTTACTCAGTTTTGGGAGCCACTGTATCTCGCCCGTCTTCCAACTGCCCTTTCTTGAATCCAAGGCTCAACTGAACACATTACTCATTACGGTTCCAAGAAAAAGGGGAAACAGTGACTCCACCCATTTCGCTCAAATGGAGCCCCCGCGAGAGATATCAGTTCTTCAATTGACAACAACAACGACCATCTGGACCCATTTACAAGTAATCAGCTATTATGATTGAATGCCAATCACTAAAGTAATATTACAGTAAAAGTAGTAAGGATATTAAGTAACCTTTTCCAACATTTAGATTCTGTTTAAACACGTTATTGAATCTCTGGCTTTTAGAGAACTATTGCTAAGTTAAAAAAATTTAGCTTTGACTTACACTATATATATGTAATCATTTAGCATTTTCCCATTTCAAAGCCGCTTTTTAGCTTGAATTTATAACTAAGTATTTCTACTTCAGTTCTAATATGAGAATATGTGTCACTGTTACTCGCTGAGATCCGGATTCAGCCGGCTGCAGTGTTCGGTAATTTTCCCGTTTCTCAGCAGTATAAAAGGTTTGACGGCCACCATCTTTCTCTTTTTAAAAACATGGTACCTTCCTACCATACGTGCCGCTTCGGTTTTAAACCGTCGCCGGTGACTGCGCTTTGCGTCTGTTCGTACTTTCGTCATGGCTTGATATCTCTCAAAATTATCCGAAATCTACCATAAAAGAATGACTGAATAAAATAAACAGTGCTTTATTCCACAGAGACTGTCTCTTCTTTGGATTTGAATATGTCTACACAACACTTGAAATAATTTTTTATGTATATAATGTCATCAATTTTGTCGAACAGGTAGAAGAAGATAAAGGAATTCCACAGCTGATTAAGGGAAAGTATTCTTTATTCCAGGATTCATCATTTCATTTTAAAGGAGATCAGTTTATTTTTCCATATTAGAAGATATTTAAAATGTTCACTCCATGACCATATTCGTGAACGGCCCCGCGCGCGTCGTCGCTGAAGTTAGAAAAAGGAGCATAGTGCAACTTGCATAAGCGTTGAATAGTCCTGGGAGGAAGGGGAACTCCCTGAGATCTCATGACTCTAGAGGTTAAAGTAGAAGTGTGGTTAGCTGTGATTGAAGTAGAGGTATTTAAAAGGAAGTGGCGTTAGAAAGAATTAATTTAGACATTAAAAAGTTAAATGATTACATATATACACTACGTTTATAACATGGTAAGTTTATCAAAATAGGATGTATTTATTCTCACCTCCAGAACTGTGACCCATCGGTGTTAATGAAAGGTATGAAACCTGTCCTTTTACCCAGTCCGGGTACATATTAACACTGTCGGAAAACGCATTCGGGAAATTGAGCTTCTTATAACCAATAGTGAGTCCCAAAGATTGTTAAATATTTGTATCTACCTAATTGCATGGTTTTTATTTTTTAGTGCCTTAAAATTTTAACACATGCTAAACTAGTGTTTTCTTATACAATTGTTTTATTTTTGTGAAAAAAGTTTCATAACTATCTTTGTTACCTTTTGTGTTAGAATTTCAGCTTCATAATGTTTCTAAATACATTTTCTCTCTTATGAGTTTAAATGTATCAGCAATCTAAAAAAATTATTGCTAGCCTTGTAGTTTTAATACACGATGCAGTATTCTTTAGATGCAGAACTTTGATGAAATCTTTGTTCTTCTCAGAGTAGAGCTCTGTGATGAATTATTTATTTCGAGTAATTTCTTGTATTAAATCCATTCTTAACATTTAAAATGCTTGTTTAATATTTTATTATTCTTTGGTAGCCATTTTACAATAAATTTGTGTGACTGTTAATCTTTTTTCAGTTGAAATAACCAGTATTGTCTGAATGCCGGACATAGGAAAACTTTTTGAAAGTTTTCAACAAAAAGCTTGAGATTTTATTTATGAGAAACCCTTTGGTGTACCCAGTACACCAAAGGAAAAAAAGTTTCACTTCATTATTTCTTAATTCCGACTGAAGAGTTAATATACCACTCATTTGAAGAAGGTATTTCTGTTAGGACCAGATATTTATTCTGTAACTATTTTTTATGGATTAGGGGACACTTGTTGCGACATTACTACTAGCGTATGTGCATAATTAATTCACAATGAATTTTCCGACAGCTGAAACCATTTTTGTTTGTAGGAAAAATTTTCGATTTCGTGAAGCAAATGTCATCGATAGTCGTCATTTGTTCTGGGGACAGAAAAAAATTGATAGATAAATAACGGTTACAGCCGTCGAGAGTTTTCATTTAAAATGCGATAATTTTCACCTCCAAACAAATAACTGACACCTTATTCCATATTATTGCAGTAACAATTTAAAAAGGGCGTTTCTGGGCGCGATTTTAAAACTGAATAGACTAAAAAGGCATCACTAACAAAGTGATGTGCTTTTCATAAGTTAATGATGCAACATTGAATAAATCTAAAGAAAAAGGAGCAGATATTTCAACTGAAAAAAGGTGAGGAGATTGGAAATAAAATTGGTGTATCCTCCGCAATGTTAGGCATAACTTCATAGTCATATCCTGTTACTATATTCGTTGTTGTGTAAAATAACTTTTTCTAAAAAATATGAGTTAAAATAAAGAATTCATGATATTTCTTACAATATAATGAAACTTTGGATGAAATTATTCAAAAGAGATTAGTTAGAAATGAAGAAAATATGCTTAGGCGATCCAGAGAACGTTTAGATCAACGTCAAAACACCTTAAGTCAGCGAAGATAAAATCGTGGCGATTCACAAATTGAGGTGAACATCATAGAACTTACTATTGTAAATATTGCACATTGGTTACTTTTCTATTATGTGCACACCACTTGGAATTTTTTTTTTGTCTTGGCAAATTCTCTTGGAGAGATGAAATGCTAAACAGTAACATTGAATTTTAGTAAAATTGAATATCCTGAATACCATGAACACTTATAAATTAAATGCATTACTCAAATCGCATTTTCTCGAATAGCATTCGAAGATTAAAGTTTAGAAAACATCAGTTTGTGCAAGAACCGTCATCATTTAGCTTCTCTTCAAGAGAAATTGAAATTCACCTCACTGAAATGCCTATATCCGCCTGAATTTTAATGGGATGCAACTGGATTTTTTTTTAAAGTTGCTCCATGTATCTGGCTTTGAAGTTATGAAAGAAAAATTTCGCTGCTTCTCGCACATGAGCAGTAAAAATTTATTTAGTAAAAACACTCATATTTCCTTTAATATTCAACGCATTTACTTCAAAGTTTAATACAATACTTCTGTAACATATTGTCAAGCGTTCTGCAAATTTCGAATAATTTGAATGAAAACTCTGCATGTTATAAGCAAAACATATGCGGAAAAATTTGGGACTTTTTAAAGAAACATTTATATCTTCCCGAATTTTTGTGCTATGCTTACGAAAAGGCATGTAAATATTATGCACATTAAACCATAACCATTGATAAAAGATACATCTCGTCGTCAGCTTCCTGTGAAACAGGATGGGTAAAACTCCATTTTCGCCTTCGTTTCTGGTGGTTCCCCTAATTGACCTCGTGACAGAATCTTCACTGTAAAATGTATATAATACTCTATTGAATGTCACACGATTCTCCAGAGCCGATTTTGAAACATAGTTTTCGTATTAATTGCAAATTTCTCGCATTTTACGAAATGTTTCTTAACTTTTGTATGCCAGTGTCTATAATATATATACATTCATTTCATATATACGTTCATTTTGGTATTTAATAGAATTTATATAATTCTTATATTACTTGTATTGTGTAATTTCTTTCCAATTGTTTATTAATTTATTAGTTTCTGAATTACTACATAGGTAGCGCCAGGATTTATAAATTTAAAAACTCCTTAGAACAAGAGTGGATGTTTAATGTTCAAATACAATATTTTATAAAAATTTAGATTACTAATAGTATTACATTTTTAATAGGTTTTGAGATTTTTAATATAGGTATCATAATAATTCTTTAATATTAAAATAAATTAAATTATATGGTTAATTTATGTTGAATCATAGTTAGAAATCTAGTTTTGGCATTCTGTGAAGTCAAGCTAAGTGGCGGTTTAGATTAAAATGTAGAATACATGTAAAGGAAGGGTGAAAAAACACTGATTCTATAATTCTTAGTGAATAAGTATAGATATTTTATTGAATGATGCATTTATTATTTTTAGTGCAATATATTGTTGTAGTTCATAGATTTAATTTTAGTAATTTCCATATAATGATGTTATCTTGTTAGTGATAGTGCATGATTTTTCATTCTAAATTCTTTCATATTAGGGTAAATTACCCTGCCTGTTTTTTCAACCACTTTAGTAAGAGGGATGGTTTGTACAGCAAAATTGATTTAACCTGGCTAATGCTCTTCCAAAGCAGAGCTACTAATTTTATTGCTGAAAACTACATATACTTGGATTGAGTTTTTCAATAGTTTTGATAGCAACAGAGTTCTTTTACATGTTAACATCAAAATGTTTAAACTTACATTTTGCTCTTAGTATCTATAGTATTTTCAATTTTTTTGCTTTTATTTTAGATTTAGTTTTGTTTAATTAATGAATTTTTAGTTTATGAACTGAATTTGATACGTCTTGTTTATTTTGTTTTTGTATGCTCATATATAACAAGTTATATTTTGGTTTATATAACCAAATAATATTATTATTTATAATATTATTATTTTGAAAAGAATCGAAATTGAATTCATCTATTTTTTCCACTCCTGAGAAAGAAAGATTTATTTATTTATATAGAACCGAATAAGTCTATTAAGCTTATGAATGCCTTGTGTTATATCACAATTTTTTATATCTTTTTTTTGCGTTTTTATGCTATTCTGGGTTATTTTATAATTAATTTTCCAAAACAGGTAATTCTTCAACGAGCAAATGACTTTGCTAGGTTTTAAGTCCATTGCTGTAATTTTCTTATTTAATTAAATCAATATTTTAATTGTTTATTAAATTTTGAACTTTTTAACTTAATAACTAGATTTAATTTAATAATTTCACTAATTTAATTTATTATCTAGATTTTATTAATATAAATTGCGTTTTAAAGTAACCACTTTAACATAGTATCTGAATTTCGCGTACATACAAATTATCAAAAGAATTTAAGTGCTCTTTGAATGTAGGGTCAAGTATCCCTACTCCCAGGGTCAGTATCCCTACTCCTAGGGTCAAGTATTCCTACTCCTAGGGTCAAGTTCCCTACTCCTAGGGTGAAGTATCCCTAATCTTAGGGATACTTAACCCTAGGCGATTTCATGAAATATATTTATTTTATGATTAAATGAGATATCAGTTTAGCATAAGTACATTTGTCATTCTTAATAATTCAAATATTCGAGAAATATATAAAAAAGTAAAAGTAGGGTCAAGTATCCCTAGTTTCCCTATATTTGTGTGTTATGTTATATTTGTGACGCCGGGATAGTATATTCATTAATCACAAAGCATTAGCTCGTAGCTATTTCACCTGTTCACAATTCACCTCTGTTTTTGCATAGAAAGAGAAATTTATGTACTGAAAGTACAGAATACGCAAGAATTTTCGTCCGTTTTCTGTGCCTTCCCAGGCACTTAAATTGGTAATTTTGAGTATTATCGCTAAATACACTTTCCCATATTTTCAAATCAAAGTTAACGTGATATGGAAATAGAAATAAATGCGTGAAAATGATTAAAACTTGTGTCGAAAACATTGCTTATGAACTGAAAGATTGTAAAATTAGAAAAAAGGAACAAACATCCAAATGGTTTAGGGGAGTACTGGGCCCTGAAATAACCTACTTTAATATTTTATTCGTGCTCCCACCCCTAAAATATTTTCTGTTAAAATTTTGTGAAGTAAATACTGAATACCAGCAACACGAAGATACAGAAAGGAATGAAGTTAATTCACGTGACAAACGTATAATTACGCATATAATTTAACATCTAACTTTATGTTGACTTGTGCTGCGTTCAGGAGTGGCGATAAGCGCATATCACACGGACAGCTACCTATTCGCGCGAACACGAGCACAATGCCACTCAGCAAAAGAGAATGTAGCACTGACGCATTGACACAACCGGTCAGACAGGATTTCGGTTATCGTTGGAGCGAACTACGTCACCGTCAAAGTCACACATGATTGGTTTGAATTGCCGCTGGCTCACAATTAGATGGCTCAAGCTTTCTATATCAGGCTTTTCAACAACCAAATCCTCCTCTTATCAGTCATACAGCTAACTTTGATTTAGAGGATACTGTCTCAATAGTCTCTGACCCGCATCCCCAACTGAGGCTATTTACACAGATGGTTCACATGTAGAAGGTGAAACAAGTTTCGCTTTCTGTGTCATTCAAAACAACGTCCAAATTCATCAGTGGACGGCAAAACTAAGACCACATAATACCGTATTTCAAGCTGAAACCTTAGCAATAAAAGAGGCTATAAATTGGGCTAATTTTAAGGGATTATCAACATCCATCTGGAGTGATAGCGAGTCGGCAGTCAGAGTAATTTCTTCTTTCAAAAGTTCTAACCCATTAATCCAAAAAACACAACAAGCCCTCCTTCAGAACCCATCAGTGCAACTTAAGTGGATTAAGGCGCATGTTGGTTTCCTCGGTAACGAGGCAGCAGGCAACCTAGCCAAACAAGCTACTAAAGAAGGAACTCACCTCCATCTTCAGGCCCCGAAATGCCATCTAAAGAAAATGCTTATGAACCTCTCTCTCAATAAATGGCAACAAGACTGGGATTCAGGCGACACTGGGAGAGCAATTTTTAATATACTCCCTAATGTCATTCTAACCCCAGCTTCATGGTCAAGAGAATCCATCCTCTTCGCTACAGGCCACGGTTCTTTTCCCAGCTGTCTCTATAGATTCCGGCTTCATCATTCAGAAATCTGCACATGCGGGGAAAAGGGAAACCCTCTCCATTACGCAACTTCTTGTCACATGACGTTATCTTATATTTTACAAAAACAAGTGCAGAAAACGCTCAACTTTGGTGGAAAAGTGTTCTTTCAAATAAACTATCAAGAATAAATATAGCTAAACTCATATCTTTCCTCACTGAAAATGAGAACCTCATAAAACAGCCCCGGACGCAACCAGTTCATCCGACTCCGATCCAGATTTCTCTCCATCACCAAGACCTCAGACTTATGGACTAAGACCCTCTAGAGGTTCAATACCTAGAACCCTAATCAGTCCTCCAACAAGTATATAGATGCAGCGAACTTTTGGGACCTGTCTTAAAATGGGTTTTGCTTCGCGAATCTTTCTTTTCATATATAAACACACATCTTTGATTGTTTTTATAATTTTCCCATGTTTTTTGTCGATGTTAAAACACAGTATGTAACCCTTTTTTCTTTTTCTTCTTCTTCTTTTTTTTTGTTCAATAAAGTTTCTACGCAGTCATCCAAACTGCAAACCGGAGATTTTTATCTCTGGAGTCAGGGGTGTGTCGTAGTGTAAAGTAAAAATGTACCCATCGTGTGCACTTTCAAGCTGGTTGAATGCAATCCACGATCTCCGTCATCTGGTCTGACCGGTCATGTGCTACAAACGTTTTTGCTGAGTGACATTGTGCTCGTGCTCCCGATAAAAGAGCACGATAGCTCTCTGTGTGATATGCGCTTTAGAGTGCACCCGACGCGGAGGCGCAGTGTGCCTAACGGGGGGGGGGCGACCTGCAATACAAGGGAAGGGGTTTGATTATGATCCTCTCAAATTTTCGCCAGATCTTTATTTATCTACTAGTTGAATAGCTCTTTGCATGAACAGGGTACAATAATTTCCCTCGACGAGGAGGGCAGCATCTCCGACATGGGGGCCCTGCAACCCCGATACACCACTGTCGCCACCCCTGCTCCGTGGCACATAAATGTGCAATGGGATTCCCGAATCAAATCGTTGCTGCGTACTTGGGTTAGCCACTGAACATGAATTGACCACAATGAATTTATTTGACACAAGACATCAACATTTATGAGGTACTTTACCTGTTATGAGCGATCGCTTACGAGCTGTTTACAGTAGTTGCTGAAACCGCTAATTCTTTCTTTACGAAATTTTCTCTTGAAATAAGAGCTGCTTTGTCTGTGAAAATAAAAGATTATTTATCATCTTTTTATTCAACTGAAAACTAAAATATAATTTGCTCTGTATTTTCTTCTTCTGCTTATTTTGTTTCGAAAAAAGAAGACAAACGTTTATCAATGAATGTTCGGGGTTCCCTCTATAATCTGGCACTTCGCCAATCCGGTCCCTTCAGTAATCCGTCGTTTTCAGAAGGGCGAGTGAGGAGCTGTAAGTGGAAACCAAATCACTGCAGGAGGATGTCAGTGATCTTGGCACGATCTAGATAACAGGCTGCTGCGCAGATTTTAAATTATATTTTGTAATATTTGCTATGTAATATTTTATGCAATAAACACAGGTTTTGTAACCCCCCCCCAGCCTCCAATTATCCGGCAAACTCTACAAATAAGTTCCAACTGATCGGACCAAAAGGCCAAAGCCTCTTCTCAAACTCGTGCAAAATATCAAGATTGTGTTCCAGCGTGTGACCAATACTTGCCTCCGAAATGAAATACCTAGCAATTAATAACCAAGAAAAGAACAGCAACAGAAAATTGTGTGATTTACTGTAAATATATGTATTGTATATATTGTAAATATTTTATTGTAAATATTATAAATATTTTATTGTCTATATTGTAAATATTTTATTGTATATATTGTAAATATATGTATTGTGTATATTGTAAATACATGTTTGCTTTACTTAAATTCCCGTGTCATGCCCTTCAAACAGTTCAGTGCCCAGAAGGGTTATGGGTACCGGGGTAAGAGACGGCGTTCTGGTCTATATAATTGAAAATAAATGTACCGTCTGTCCACCACGAGAACTCTGATCGACAAGTTGTCTTGTTGACGGCGGTCGCTATAGAAACATATTATCGTAGGAGGAATCCATTTCTAGTAGGTAGAAGATCACTGAAGTTTGTTACATTGGCGTATTTAGCTCTAAATGGGAAGGAACGTTCAACTGCGGCAAAACCGAGAAGACGAATGATCAACTACTCTTTTCACCGCAACAAATTGGCGCCAAGAATGAACTAAAACCCAGACTTCCGTCGGATTCCTCCTATTCGAAATTAATCTTCCCTAACATAACCAGTTTCTGTCGCCGTCAAGACACAACTTGGTTAGCAGAGTACTCATAGCGGACAGACAGTAAAACATTTTTAAAACACGCTTTTAACACTGTACAAAAAAGTAGATAATATTTTTTCTAAAAGTCCTGAAGGTGAAAGCAAAACTCATAAAAGCGTCAGGTGCTGATAAAAATATTCTAAATGAACTAGGTTTTTATCACATTTATAATATATTTTAATTTTTAGTGAATATTTTGGATTGTTGATTATTTTGTTATATATTGTGGTTTAATTTCTTTATCATGTTGTTTCAGCGGCTCTCGCTTTTACGATTTACGTATGTTTTAAAGGCCCAATGTTTGGTTTAAAAAGAAAATATTCTACTTTTTATTACACTATCATAAAAGTGCGTGACAAAGATTTTAATTTTATTAATAATTGTTTCCTATTTTTCAGTCTTTGATATATTTAATTTATTTGCCCTTATGAATTTTATGGAATCTTTGAATTTTTATGGTGATTAAATTTTTTTTTCCAAATTCCTTAACAAATAGCGCTTTTCTCATAAAATCAAAATTCAATTCAAAATTAATTGATTAATTGACAATTTTGCTACGAAAATATTAAAAAAAGTGCTGGCATCGGGAACACCCAACTGTACAAATTTCAGAAATCTATTCGACAACTGTAAGAATTCAGGAAGAAACTAAATGAAAAAATCGATTACCAAATTTTGTCTTTATAATCAGAAAGAATATTAAATAAAAGCGAGTAACAACCGGTTCAGTTATTGCAGGGCCAGGTGGCGAGATCAGTCTCCGCCAAGGGCGCAAAAATGACCGTTAAACAAAATAAGGTTTAAGCATTAGATTGGTGTGTCTGCTGTGTAAATAAATTTTAAAAAAAGAATTCAAGGATAATCCATCCTTTTCCGATTAAAAATCGTAGAAAATATGTACACTTTATAATTTAGTTATTGCAGTGATCCATCCTTTTCCGATTAAAAATCGTAGAAAATATGTACACTTTATAATTTAGTTATTGCAGTGATGTATTTGATTTATTTTGTGCAGTAGTTTTCATCGATGTAGTACATTAACCCTATGAACCCTATCCCGCCTCATTCGACACCGGTCGGATTCAGGGGTTTCGGGCGCCTGGGTGAATTTTAAGGCGAAAATTAGTTCCTTTCTTTGTCGACAATTGATCGCGCAACCGAGGTTGTCGTCTTCCTGGAATTTGTGTAGAGAAAGGGAGGATTTCATTCTGATTTCATGAACGAAAATTTACTCCAGTTTTTGAGGCATTTGAATTCTTACTCTAGCCGTGTTCAAAGAATTAAAGAATCAAATTTGTTACACCTACTTGCAGAATTAAAAATTTGCTGAATCTATTTTGAAAAAAAGGGGAGGTTGTGCGCGTACCATAAAAAAAATGAAAAATTAACAGAAAATGTAGCATTTATCGAGATGGGGACGCAGCTTTGGTAGTCCTTCCAAGGGCGCAAGATCACCACGGTACGGTCCCACGTATTTGAAGTAAACCTGCGATTTCCCAATCGTTTATGTATTTATAAGATATTATCTTGTTATTATCTTATGAATGTATTATAAGATA
>BGPR01005663.1:41570-90564 GCA_013235015.1 Araneus ventricosus
ATTATAAGATATTATCTTGTTATTATCTTATGAATGTATTATAAGATGTTATCTTAAATTATTCTTTCTTGTAAGAATTGTTAATTCACTTGATTTGCCTACACCAACTACAGAAGCGATAATTACCACTCTCACAGAAGTTTGATCATTAATCTTTAGGCTACGGAGAGTTAAACTAGAAGAACTGAGGTAAATGCGCGGAGTGCAATTCTCACTTGCGTCTGGTACAGCAGTTGTGCATTCAAATGTAAAACATTTTCTGGTACAGCCCGTAAGGAAAAGGTTAAGATCAATTATTTTTACTCGCGATCCTTGGATTAATATCCACTTTTTAAATACACAAAAGCAATATCAATCTCACGGAGATTAAAAAATCAACTACTTCCGGTTTGATCCCGTCAAACGACATTTTAATTTTCAAGTTCTGACGATCACATCATCTCAAAGCAGATAAAGACAGTATGAGACATCATCTGGCATTCACATCAACTGGTGCAACAAATGCAGACATCAACTGGCGAGTTCTAAAGGCGTGCATATGTCGTAGGAGAATTGAGATAATCCGGCTTATTGCAAAGAGCATGGTCATTTTTCAATTCGCCTGGAAAATTGCAAAATTATTGACAACTTTCTAATTAGCTTGATAATTTTTAGGCTTATTGTAATAGGCCCATACATCTTTAGGCTAATAAGAAAATTCGCAATAGTTTGCTGAAACAGCCTGGTTTCATCCAAGTTTATTGCGATAAGCCTTACCTCTTTCCCGCGTATTGAAAACAACTGAATCCCAGGGTTATCAAAACCATGTTGAAACGAGCCAGAACGACGCATAGATGCCGCTTCCACTTCCTTCTTCAACACTTTTCATAACAGATGAATTGTCTCAAATCGCTAATTTTCGCTTTATGCAGCGTTCTCCTTAGTGACATTGAGTGTTTTTGTGTAGTAAGCATAATATTTGAAATAAGTTTGCGATATTGCATGTTACTATTTCATCTTGTTGCGTGCCGTCATTCAATTCCAACAACTTCTAAAATCTTTTTAAAAACTTAATGGACTCTATGGAGGATTGCATGGTGTAAAATACTGTTACGAACATGGAATGTCATTTCCTGTCAATGTTAGTCTTATGGTTAGTAAGAAAGTTTTACAGGGGTAAATATGGAATGCTGGATGCGGCCAGGCCTGGACCCCTGACCTTGGAGAACAACTTGGCGACAAATCGAAGAATCCCGAAAATGCGATTATTTTCTCGATATCTCCATTAGGAACCGAGATCCGGATTTCTCCAGATGATTTCATGTGACGTCGCGTCCTGTCGGGGAGAATATAAATTGCGCCGTGCTCGGATCACAGGTGTTGTGTTGATAGACTGCGAACGTCTTTGGAGTGCGAACGCCTTCTAGGAATCACTTGGAGTTTCGTCTGAGCTGAAAGTTACTGGAAGTGCTGTTACTATCCTTGTTAGTGATTTATTGTCTATTTGCGTTGTTAATGTATAAATGAGCTATTGTTCCTGTTACCTGTGCTTCATGTTTTCCTGAATATTTGCGAATAAACCGTCATTCTCCATTATCCTGCTGGTTGAACTGTTTTCACCGTACACACACATTGACGGTTTTTGTAACATTATTCAAGACAACAAAAATGGTGGTGGCGATTCTAAAGATGAAGTTTATAACATGAAGGATAACTTTAATGAAAAAATGAAAGAATACAGTAATAAGAGTGATGATGTGATAAAAAATCATGGACTAATGCAACCATAGAAGAAGCCATTCGTGAAATTTTAGAATCAAATAATTTCGAAAAAAAGATAATTAGTAGGCAATATCGATAGACTAGAAAATTCGACACAATGGAGGTAGGTGGAAAAAGAGTCTTAATTTGAAAAAAGGAGAAGTAATGAGGATCTTGTAGCAATAATTCTTGTTGAAAAATAATTTGACACTCTTCTTCAGTATCACCGCGCAACTGGACATGGCGGAAGAGATAAAATGCCGTTTGCTTTGGAAACAAAACGCTATGTTCCTAGACCAGTAGTTGAAATTTTTTATAGCTTTGCATAATGTGACATACCAAAAATCTGTAACATTGTTGTACGACCAATCACTACAAAAGATTTTAATCTTCGAAGTCAAGTTGACTTGATTGACTTTCAATAAACTCCCTGAGGATATTTCAAGTGCTTACCAAGATCATGCAACGAAATTTTGTCTTCTTTATCCTCTGCAAACAAAGAGAGCTGCTGAAGTGGCATTGGAATTTCTGAAGGTAATTTTGACTTTGGTGTTCCTTACATCTTGAAGAGCGACAACGGTTGTGAAATCACCTCTAACGTGATCAATGAACTTTCAGCTATGTGGCCTGACGGTAAAATAGTACATTGTAGACCACGGTATCCAGAATCCCTGGGGAGCGTGGAGCGCTGCGTTCAAGATATTGAAATTATGTTACGTGCTTGGATGGACGGCAATGGAAGTACAGATTTAGTAACAGGCTGC
This sequence comes from Araneus ventricosus, assembly GCA_013235015.1. Lineage (NCBI taxonomy): Eukaryota > Metazoa > Arthropoda > Arachnida > Araneae > Araneidae > Araneus > Araneus ventricosus. The sequence continues at coordinate 44,075 of BGPR01005663.1, forward strand.
CGTTGTGTTCAGTGGCAAAAAATACCTCATCAAAATACAGAGGAAGGAGGTGAAAATCAAGTTGCTAACTTGGAGCAAGATATTTGTTATATTTGCTCACGCAATTTGAATGAAACATCTTTCGTATCGTGCTATTTATGTTCTATGAATATTCACATAACTTGTTACCAAATCGTTTCCTCAACCTCTGAGGACAATAATTTTAATTATCACAAAAAAATAGTAATAGAACATCAAAAGGCACACAAAGGCAGAAAAGAGCAGCGGAAAGAATGATTGAAACTTATGGGAAGAAAGTGAAACGGGTTGCAGTTGGAGACTTTATTCTGTTAAATATCCCGAAAGTGTTCTTCTCATTCTAACATAACCTTTATTTTTAGAATTCTGTAAAATATAAATTACAGCATAGTCCTTAGAATTTTTCAGATGTTTACTACCTAATTTTTGTGTCAAACTGTAAAGTTAATTATTGGCTAAATTTTAGTTTATAAGACGATAGGCGATAAATAATAAGGCGATAATTCGATGCACGTATGACATACGGGCACGACGGTTAAGGGGTTAAAAGACATAGTGACAGACTTGTCATTCGAGATGTTATACAAATGGCTTTACTTAAAAATCAGTAAAATAAAGCTACAAACCAAAATTTGTTATAAAGAAGAACACTATAAAATATATTATTATTCACAAAAATAATTTTGATCGAATTTTTTGTATTATTCTCTATTCGTGTTTTTTACATTATTAACACTTACAAGCCCTATTATTTAAAAAAATTATTTTCAAATGCTTTTTTACTTTTATTTCCTGAAGAAAACATGGAAAAAACACTATAAAAAGTATTTTTTATTTTAACATATTTTTTAAATAATGGTTTAAGGCGAAAAAACGGTTGGCTAAACAACACTGGACTTCATATTTCAGAAAAAAATTTCCTTGATAAATTCTATAATGTCAAACACACATTAATTTTAATAAATAATAATACGGATAAGGAATTTCCTTCGACATTCTAGAATAAAACATGGTATTCTCAAGCGTACAAACAAAGCTTAAAAGATGCAGCCTTAAGTGAGAAAAAACATCAATTTATTTTTTTATTTTTTCATCGACACTCAGGCTGCCATCTATATGCTGTAAATTGAGAGAGAATCTCACTCCCCTCTTTTCCCATTAATATCCCATTAGTTTCATCTTTCGCGACCACACACTCCAAATGTATTTCAAGCGAAATTGCATTTTCAAATTTTCGACCGCAACACTCCGATTCTCAACGGAATTTTGCATTGAAGACCGGTTTTGGTGCGACCTAATTTAAAGGGTGTGGAGAGACCATGAATGTCCAGCTTAAAGAACGAAGCACAGGCCTAATTTCAATTTAATCACAATTAACGAGATGGTGGGATTTCGAGTGAAAATTTGGGCGACTGACGTACTTTGGCTGAGCGGCCGTTATGGGCGCTTCTGTGTTTAAAGAGTTAAACATTTAACAGTTCTGTTTTCTCTACTATCTAATTAGATGACGTCTTCTTTTTGGAAAATGTGTTGCCGTTTTGATTCAATTAAAGTATTCGCATACGTTCGGAGACCATTTTAAAAAATATCATTGAAATAAATTTTGCAATCACATTTTATAATAATTATTGCATAAAAACTTAAATTTAAGCAACAAAAACGTTTTCAATTATCACAGATTCTTTTAAATGTGAAATTTAACAAAAATCTATAAAAACTTGCGACGCATTAAAACAAAATTATATATCGATAAAATTTCAAATAAATAATGTTGGGATACTTTAAACACGTTTGTCTAAAGAATATACTAGAAAATAATGAAAATTTTTAAGAATAAATTCTTTAAACGTTTTTGTAGTGAATAATACAGAATTTTCCTAATATTTCCACAATTATCAACACAATAACAGGCTATAAAATTCAAAATTATTATGCAGTCGAGATTATTCTAGTACATACTCTAAATAATAACATATATAATCTGCATACCAAGTTTAAAAAAGTGTATCGCAAAAAGTGTTCGAGAAATCATGTCACAGGTATGGGAATTTTATGAAACTTTCGGTTTTGAGGAAAACAAGTTTAAAGTACAAAAACACATTTTTAAATACAAATTTATGCAGTGATTTACTTAAAATTGACCACATTTATACATTGCACCCTCTTTTTTCACCTCCTGGGGGATTTTACTCCCTTTAGTTTATTTTTTTTCCCTGAGCATTTTTGTTACAGGTAAGCGAGTGCCAACTGTCAGTGCCCGTCGGACTCTGTAAATGCATTGGTTGAAATTTATTAGAGCAAACATGAAAAAAGTTGCCAATATATAGCTTGGCATTGTATTTAAGTTATTTGTGTGGCTTCTTATGGCCATTCCATAATAATTTTTAAGTTTATCAATAAAATTGTCTGTCAGTTTTCTCTTCCCTCCCAGACCTTTGTGTTTAATTTTTAATTTTCTGAATCTAGACCCAACTCTCTTCTGGAAACATTAAAAAATAACTAAAAGGCACAAATAATTGTAATAAAAATAAATTAAAGAGAATAATAATTATATGGTTAAAAATACTGCAAATTGTTTCCCAATCGTTCCATTTTCTTTTTCGTTTCCATCTCTAGTTTCCGAAAAAAGGCTCTAGTTTTCTTTCTGGGTGTCGTAGAAATAAAATACAAACAGCTTTGGAACCTAGAAAGCATAAGCTTTGAGATGAAACAATAAAAAAATTGTGAATTTTGGTCGAAAATCAATTTCCAACGTAGGCGGATACCTTCATGGAGAATTTTATATGTTTATGACTTATGTAATTTTTTTATTTCGAATTACAACGTTTGCGAATAACTAACAATTAGATTTTTAATTCCAACACACGATAACTCGATGCACGTAAGGTGCACTGGCAAAACAATTAAGTGGTCAATATACCGTAACGGCTGTTAGTCTTATGACAAAATATTTAATTGATGATATCTAAATTTAAACTCTTGTTCTCTTACTGCAACAACATTGAAATTACTCTAAAAAATCATTCCACAAGCCGCATTTACATCGGTGAAACATACGTTGCCTATTTTACCGCCAAAATATTTAATTGAATTGAGGTTATACTACCGGTCCTATGTAAGCTACTGTTCTAACATTGGTGACTCTCCCCCAACAGTTGCAGTTTGATCAGAAATTCAGTCTGGAAAGAGTTAAAGGAAATACTTACTTATACGGTGCCATTTCTCTAGGTAACCTCTGGGCCCACTGTTCGTCAGAAAATCTAGCCATTTAACTAGAGAGAGTGCTAAACGAAACTTAACCACCAGCTAGAGTGATATCTTTAAATTCATCACTCTTACACTCTAGTGCCAATACACCTTTTATGCATTGTGCTATGGTAATTTATTCAGATATTCTCGATCATTGAGAATAATTTTCGGTTAAATAATATACAAAATAATAACATTTACCATTTTTTAAATATTTTTCTCTTAATGACTCGTTTTTCTCCTTGCAATTGCCATAAAAATGAGAAGAATCGGAAACGATTTACAGATGACGTTTCTTGGGTGTGAGGGCGCTGCGGAGCAACGGAGCGTTGGCAGCCGTCGAGTGTTGACGAAAGAGAAAAGAACGGGGAAGTTCCTGTACGCGAGCAAAATGGGCTTAGCGAGTGGAAGATTAGAGTTTTAGCCGGTGGATGTTTTACATGACGTGTCAATAGTTTTGATATTAAACTCACAGCTCGAAATGTAACTGAGCGGGTGAGCATTTTATATTTCGTTTCATCGTGTAAATATTTCATCATTGTTGTGTGTACATTGTCCGTATCCCGTAACGAAGTCAATAAATAATTGGTATAAAAACCATTGGTCTTTATTTGTCTCCATCCCTCACATAAAAGAAATCCCACGCAGAACGGAGAGTTTCACATTGGGCAACATCCGTATTTTAATTATAACAATAAATTCTATTCATTACACAGTTTTAAGTGAATGAATATATTTCCGATATTTTCAATGATTCTTTGAGATACACGAAATCTAATCATTATTTTGTTTCCTTCAAAAAGACTTACGACCTATAATTAAAACGCAGATTACATTTGCAGTGATTTAATTTTGAATATTTTTGCTAAAATTTAAATTTCTTTACTCAAAAATTTCTTCTTCAATCTCTACTAATAATAAAGGAGAATGTGTGTGTGTTGCGCTCTGCAGAGTGAACATACTAAATATTCTGGAACAAACATACTCTGGATGGTGGAAATGTACACCTTGGATCCGTTTTTCCGAAATTTTAATTAAACATTTAGCAAAATTTCGTGGTTTTTCTTTGAAAATTTCCACAATATTATAACGTGAAAATAATTTTTGCGCCATCAGAAAATTCAAAAAATTAAATTTTCAAGAATATCAATTAAGTTGTCGTACAATTTTTTCTTTAATTTTAATAAATTTTTAAATATATATAATATAACAAAAATACTTTAGACTTTTTGTAAAAATACTTTTCATTACTGCAATGAAATGTAAAAATTTTCATTGTTTAAACAAATATATAATTGTGTATTTTTCTTCGGTTGTTGAAAGCTAAGGTATCGTAATGGATTTTATTTTCTTTTTTTGTTTCATCGATGATTTTGTGAGATCTGTAATCGAAGTCCTAGCAATCGAGATAGCAACGAACGAAACGAAGATAATAAGCTTATTCGAAAATATATCCAGTAAGATGAAAGATTACGGTTGCTTTGTTTTAATTCTTTTTATCAGCGTGTTTCAATCCAGCCAACATATTGCTGAACGTAAAATGTGCTATGCCATTTTTATGTTGAAATCAAATGCATATTTTTTACGTGGGCAAAGAAATTTAAGTTGGCGTCGACAACGTGCAATTAGATGTTACATGATACGCACAGTTACTTGATTCCAATTGTTCCTGTAGACAACGATCAGAACAGGTTAAAGGCTACTAAAAGAACACAAGTCAAATGTCTACCACAATTTGAAGTATAAAACTTCTTTTCCTGAAGAAACCATGATTATCAAATTATGCATAAGACATTCAACTAAAATTATATTCCCGGCGAACAATCTAGTCGCCGAATGCGGCTAGTCCCAAATAAATGCTTCTTTCATTTATTTCTTTATTAAAATTATAAGCATTTTTTCTATTACCCATTGCAAATTAATTTTGATGTAAAAAATCTACTTAAATGCATTTAAGCATTTTGAATAAATCTGCAATATAAGATTTTTTATCCACCGAATTTTTTACAGTGCCCCAGCATTGTAATGGGAACTAAATGTTTTGAAGATCAGTACTCTGGCCATTTCTGAAGGCAGTCTGTTATTTCCTACAGTGCTGGATTATTTTATTAAATTAATTATTAATTAAGATTAAATGAATAAAAACATCGGAAGCTTATAACCTCTTCAGAAGAAAACTCTTTTGAACACTTACTGTGATTAGTACTCCAAAGGTTTATTGTTGATACTGATACCTATTTGCCATTATCCTATCCATCCATGGAGGTATGAATAAGAAGGAGTGGGCATTCCTATCCTTCCCTATAGGCGCGAGTGAAGTAACTGTCAGAGGAGCGTCGGCCATCTTGTGACTACCAGAAACTTCGCGGAGCCGCTCTGCCTTCAAGCGGAAGAAGGCTGTTCTTGGCCCTTTTCTGTTATGACGGAAAATTCCGAAAACGCGATTGAAATAGTTTTGTTGTTAACACGTAACAACTTTTTTTTATTCATTTTTTCAACATTAGTTTTGTTTCATAACTTATAGGGTAGATGCTCCAGTTTTGGACACTGCACCAATTATGGCCACATTGGATCTGTTTTTCCAATAATTAACAGTAATTTCAAATTAGCCAATAATAAGCATTCCAACACTTTAAACAATCCTTATTTTACTATTTTAAATCTGATTGGTTCATTTTTTCAAACATGTGACTTGTAAAAAAATTAAATGCATGATCATGTATTGTATACCTACATTACTGTTAAGGAACAAGTATTTGCAGTTTTTCATCATAAAGCTCTCAGAATTAAATGATTAATATAAAACTAATTACCCTTAAGGTTTATGAGGTAAGCTTTCTTTTTATTCCTATTTCATATCAAAAGTAATTATTTTTAAGATTAAATGGATGGTGTCCAAAACTGGTACATTAAATTTACTATATGTGCTAGTTTTGGCCATGTAGGTGGCCAAAAGTGGAACACTACATGTTTCAGTTTTGACCACATAACTTCATTATTGTGTTTTTAGCTATTACATGAATTTAAGAATATCTGGATGAAATAAAATCAACTAATTTAGTTTTATTTCTAAAATAAAAGCAACTGATTTACTTTTGTTTCTGAAATAAAAGTAACTGATTTAGTTTTGTTTCTAAAATAATAGTAACTGATTTAGTTTGGTTTGTTTTCATTTTACATAGTAATGGCTCCAATTAAAAGTAAGAAGGAAGGTAGCATTTCCGTAAAAAAATTTTGTTACCATCTAAAGTTGGTAATGCAGTTAAGGCCACTCAAATGGAATGTCAAAAACATCTACATTTTGAATGTTTACCTCACATTTATGTTAGAAAATTTTAACTTGAGGAACCTGACGCGAGTGATGAGGAATATTCTTTTATATGCATAGATTGCTCTAATTTTAAAAATGATTCTGATAAATTTGATGAATGTTGCAATTAAAAATTATAAAAATTCATATTTGAGGATATTGTTAGTGAGTATAATAATGCAAATTCTTGATTTGTAAGATTTTTTTAAAAAAATCTAGGCTTTTGCAATGCAAGTTTATTCCTCTCCCCATTTTTTGTTTCATATTTTATCAAAAAAATATATATGCGCGTATATATAGTTTGTATTTTATCAACCAAATTAAATTATTGTTTTCTGCATTCCTGTTTCTATTTAAAAAACTGAAATTTGCAGCTAAAATCAGCTTAGGTAAACTTTATTACATATCTTTATAAATTCCTCAAAAAAATCACATTTAAAATAACAGAAAATAATGTACCAAAATATATATTGCATAAAAATGATTTTTAACTTAAAATTTATTAAAGTAAAATAAGTTTTAAAAGTAATATATTACTGCAATTTAAAGAGGCAGGTTTCCAATTAAAACATTTATTCAAAGAACATCAATTAAAAATCTCACATTATTTTCAATACAAACAAAACGATATTATCAAATGCACATGCTTTTTTTAACTTTGGATATTCAAAGGCAAAAATATTGTTATTTGCTAAAAGAATAGCAGTAATCAGCATTAGGAAATTTGAGTAAACTCAAGGTTAATATACATAGTCCATAACCTACTGCTTATTAATTAACAGAGAAGTCTAATCACTTAAAAAAGTATTTTAATAAGAAAATATTGCTTATTTGTAAAATAAAATTGGAACAAATATTTTTTTTCTATTATAATTTTCATATCTCACTTGGTGAGAAGAAATGCATATATAGGTGCTTCGAATGTGATATTATCTTGAAATAACTTTTATACCCATATTTTAAAAACAATTCATTAATATTTGTATATATTATGTAGAAAACATCAAATACAGGGTAAAGAATTATTATTTCATAAAACATAAGTTATTTCAAGTGTGTTTTTATCTTATACAGACTGAAACAAAATATGAAGAAATTGCATATGCAACAGTTTTTTTTTTATCTGCTTTGACTTTTCAGGATAAATGAACTGTTAATGCCATTAAATATACACGATTTTGCAAAGACTCAAATTGAACAAATAAGATAAACAAAATATTGCCGGTGAAAAGTTAAGCCAGGAATTTTCTTAGATATCCTATTAGTACAGTTAATTGCAACACAGGAACCCATTACGTAGCGCTTTTATCTTAAATTAATATGTACATAATAGCTTAATTGCTGAAATAGTCACCATTAAACAGTTTTAAGAACGACAAAACACGATAGCTCTATGACAAAACAAAACGTGCTTTGATTTGTTTTGGTAGTCACAATATGGCGCCGCGGTTGCGGTTAAGACCTCACGAATTTCAGTGCATGCCATCTCCTGTTTATTCATAGCTCTATGTATCCATCATGCTGCATACAGATTGTAATTTTCATGCATCTGAGTTATTGAGATATTGTAAATTTGTATTCCATTATATATCTGTTGCACATTTTATCTAGTGTATCTGTTACGGTCAATGTGGATGATCCGTTATTGTGGATAAAGACCGCGGTAATTGTGTATAATAACAGGCAATTACATAATAAACAAATAAGTCTATTAAAGTGGATAATTTATGACATTAACCGGTTATTCGGAATAATTACAAATGAAGTTTGTTTATTGTAATTATTTTCGGTTGAAATCTATTTTAGTTTTTTCTATTTGAAGATTTGAGGTCGTGTGTCACAGTTAAAGGTTAATCGCTTTAAGTTAAATCTTTTCGAAACCGAAGTATTTGTGGGTTGTCTTATCACTATCTCCTGTTTCAAATGTAGAATTTCAATCGCGCTAGCGATGCCTGTGACATCAAAATTGGGCACTGGGAAGATATTTGAACTTAATATAAACATCTTACCGCTTCACTAGCAGCTGGAGCCGGAACCTAATAGATTCGCTAGCTCGTTGAATATAAGGGATATGCGTCTTTTAATTACTCAAATGAAGCAGGAAAATTTGCTCGCGATGCTGGAGGCATCTAAAGTGGGCACCGGTATATTTTTTTAACTTTAAAAAACATCCTACGGCTTCGCTGGCAAAGGTAGTTGGAACCTGGTAGCTTCGCTTCCTCATTGAATGTTAGAATAATTTTGTTTAATCCTTTTCGTAAGATTTAATCATGATATGGTGCTGTATAGCATGAAAACTAATGACGAGCTTTACTACTCATTTTACCGGAAGGGATTAATTAATCACATTTACCCATGAATTGATCAATGAGATCACATGTGCATGTAATTAATCACATTGACCAAACTTCATTGGTTAATTTTCATAATAACCAGTTGATGTCATAAATTCTCATAAATTATCCACTTTTCCTGATTTATTTGGTTATTATGGACAATTTTCGGTGATTATCTACGACAACCGATTATCCACATTGACCGTAATATATCCTTTTCTTTTATTTAGTACACCAACAAAGATACCTCTGTTGTGCTCCCCTCCCTTGGCGTTTCGTCCCCATTTACTGTTGCAAAAACGACTTCTTTCCCAACCGTTAATTAAGGATACCCTGTATATCCTAAGCTTTTGAATCTCATTGGGATTATGTGCCCCAAAGTATTTCGTTAGAATCAAAATCAGGAAGCTAAAGAATTTGTGAAGTAAATGATATCAATATTTTTTTTCATATAAAATTATCAAAAGTAGTTTTATGAAATAATGATGCATGATTCTACAAGCATTATGAAAGTAGCGTTTTCCACGAACCATAAATCTCAATATTACTAGAAATTTGGCTTCTATGAAAATTATTTTGTATCCATAGAATGACTAGAAAATTCATTAAAGGAATAGAAACGGATGATTTAATAGAAGAGATCGCCGGAAAAGTTTTTGAAAGCAGTAGATTGGATATTTTACTTAACTGTATTGATGATAATGGATTAGAAAGTCAATAAGATATTAATTGTGATGAATCAGAAAGTGACTTAGATAGTGATACAGAGTTCAAACTAGAGAAAAATGACATCGTTTAATCATTAATTAGCTTCAAATTGCGATATATATATATTAGAGAAAATCAACCTTTATTTCAATCTATTTCAGGACTTGTAAAGACGAAAACCAATTTTCTTCAACTAAAAAAAGTGTACATATTTAGCAGGTTGTTGTTTCTTATAGCTTTCAATAAAATTTAACCAACTCTCAAAGTAGGATTCCGCGCTTTAGGAAAAGATTACACAGAGCGTAAAAACACATATCGAATCCTTTTAAATAGGATAGATTGATCAAATTTAACTGGTTCTTCCACTTGGAGCTTCAATGATACAGAGAAAAGTCTTTATTAAATACATTTTATTTCAATCAGTGGGGTATTTGAAATACTGCTTCTATACACATCTAATAGAAGCGTTAATCGCTGAAACAACAGATGTTAGTAGCTGTGCACTGCCTTCGCCTTCCTCTTGCTCCTGCACATGTAGGTGACCAGGGACACCAGGGTCTCCGCAAAATCGAAGAGAGCCACCAGGGAGATTCCCAGCCACATGCCCATGTAGCCGCCGATGTAGCTGAACATCTCGACGCTCTGCAGTAAAGTAGAAGCCATTAGACTTTTGATTCCACTGGGGTGGAGCAGAAATTCTTATGCGATTTTAAAAATTAAAAAAATGTCGTCGTAGTCTTGGATCGGGTAATGTAAAATTTGCACTTAAAATATTTCATTTAATTTGGAAGACGACACTATTATAACGCTACATACAATTAGTAATTTGCATTGTTACATAAGTATTTAGACATCCGATACACCGAGACTGGTTCTGTAAAACGCCAAAATATCGCTGCACAGATTTGGCTTGCCACGATAGTGATCTGAAATTGTGAAACGAATTTGCACCAATCGAGATCGTTGTCTTAGCACCTACAGATGTGTTATGCAACTTTGCTATAGCAAAATTTGCACCTTTGCAAAATTTTAGTTAAAAGATGAAATAGAGACCAAGTGGTTAGGGGAATGGGATTGAGATTTTTTTCTTGTGTTTCTTGGTAACATTCACTATATTTCATTCCTTAAAAGTATATAACAATTATTCAGGAGTTTATAGATGGAAGAAAAAATTTATCTAGTATTTCATCGAAACTTTTACTGCTAAAAAATCTGCCTCTGGTGAAGAAAAAACAACATTTTGTTGCTTTGAATGCCAATTATATTTGTTAGTTAAGATGTAATTAGTTTTTTGAAATTTGAAGTGGGATAATTTTGCATCAAAAAACAGGATTTCTTTCCACTATGGGAATTTTTAGTACAAAGCAACCCCAATTTGTTTTGAAATTTATTTTTCTAATAAACAATAATACGAAAAATATTTGCTTTGCTTCAGGTATTCACAGAGTGTACAAAAGAAAGTCAGAGACTTGTAAGTATATGGATTTCTCTCCAGACTCTAGAAGCTTGGTTTAATGCCATTTCACAAGATTAGTGTACTCTTAAAGTGGAAGAAGCTCTTTTGGTACCCTAAGCGAATAGTGTGTTACAAAAGAAAGCTACTTCATGAAAGGAAACGTGGAAATTTCCTGGCTTTCTCCTATGAGAAGGAAAAGACTTTTGCAACCAGTTCAGTGACTTAGGCTTTTCTGTCAGTAATGCAGACGGTAAAATGATTGTAAATGTTTATATAACTTAGAGAGGTATGCTAATAGATAGGTATAGCAATAACATATCCAATAATGACAGGACATAAGGATTTCTAAAACGCCATTCTGGATTGACCGGCCAGCTACAATGACGTATAATGGTTAATAATAATCAGTTTTATATATATATATATATATATATATATATATATATATATATATATATATATATATATATATATAGAGAGAGAGAGAGAGAGAGAGAGAGTATAAATCGTAAAATGAAAGAGTAAAATGTGAAATGAAGAAGGGGATGAAGTTATTGTGAATTGCTAAATATAAAAAGTCTGACTTTATTAAAAAAAAGTATAAGTTTAAGTTTAAAAGTATATATATATATATTAACAAAAGAAAAATATACAAAACTAATTTAGGAAAATAGAACAATCAAAAAAGATATAGAATGCTAACGTAAAGGTAAAGGGTGTATCTTCAAAGGGGAAATCCCTTACGAACGTATAGAACCATTCATCGTTTTTTTTCTACTCAAGCCCAAGCACAATTGCTAAAAAAATTTTGGTCTCCTGGGACACCGAAGAAACAAAGAGAACATTCACGTGTATGGACAGAAAAACAACAGAAATAGTGTCAGCAAAACCAAATCTTAAAAGGAAATGATACTAAAAACAAAAAAGGAGAGAAAATAATCAAATCTCAACCAAACAAGTGGTAACTGTTGAAGCAAACACATTCAGAAGTGCTGACAAATACTTTGAAGTACAACGGTAGCGTCACGGATATAGTTAATTATTAGTGACGGTTAACAGTTAGTATTATTTATCTAGTGCAAAGTGCCCAAGATAAATTAATTTACGAATAATAATTAATACAGAACTAATAATAAATTGAAAAAATATCTCTATTGCTTGAAAAAAATTTCAAACAACGGCGGTTAGCAGTTAGTTTAACTTATCTAGTGAAAAGTGCCCTATATAAAATAATTTATGCCAAAAATTATATCTGAACCAGAAATAACTAGAAAAATAAAAAATTAACTGATTGAAAAAGTAATAAATTAATTTATTGAAAAAAATTATTGCTAAAACGCCAAAAGCCAGAGATGGCTCTATTATATATATATATATATATATATATATATATATATACATACAAGAAACAAAAAACAATATATAAAAGAAAAAAGGAAGTCACAAAATTGGAAATATCATTGCAAGCCGCTCATCGGGAAGAGAGCCCGCCTATGATATTAAATAGTGCTTTTTTTCTGATAACGACAACGAAAAATCGCAAAAATTTATTGTTATCCCCCCAAAAAGCACTAACAGTGAAAATAGAAACATTCTAGATTAAAAGAAATGCACAAAGAATTCGATTTCAAGAAATCGAAAGAAAAAATTCTGAATACACAAAACCTAGATTAAAAACAAAATGAAACATATCAATATTCTCAAAATATAAAAACTTACCACCGTTGAAATTTGCTAAAAAGATGCCATGATATTTCCAATTTTTTGGCTTCCTTTTTTTGTCTTTTATATATTGTCTTTTGTTTCTTGTATGTTTTGATATTTTTCTTTTTTGTTGACACAGCTTTTGCGCGAATGCAGAAATAACTTTCTCTTTTTAATACAATTTTCTTGTACTTGTAGAATAATTTAATTTTTGCATTCTCCAAAATAATTTGTTTTCGCTATTTTTATAGCTTATACATATATAAATGTTATGGCATATTTTCGCAAGGAAATCAAACACATCAATCATCCAATGCAGAAACTTCAAATATTTACTAATCTATATCTAAATTAATATAATAATTAGAAATACTAAATAAATGTCAAATGGACCTATGGAAAATTTCTTGAACAAATTCTAATAACTCTCTTTTACAATTCAGGCTAAAATTATAATTGAAAAAGACAATCAAGAATATGTAGTTTTCAAAAATTTAAGTCGTCAGCTCGACTTTGGACGAGCTTTGTATTTTAAATCGTGATTTCATTTGCGAAAAACCACCAATGAAACTAATTGTTGAAAAACAGAAAAGGTAAATAACTCTAAATAATAAGAAGAAAGTAATTAGGAAACTTAACCCTAAATTATTTCAACACTATAAGAAAAATATCTAGCATAAATCTAAAATAAGCATTAAAATATTCAAATAGTGCACTTAAACAAATAATTCAACATCTAAGAGAAAATTCTTTGATTTTTTAACAAGGAATTGGTAAATAAATGTGTGAAATTTTCATTTTGCCTACTTATACAAAGCGGCAACTATCTAACGCTAGTAAAGCTACAATACCATGTCCGCATAAAATAGAAGAATATTTTTATTTTTTTGAAAAAAATAAGTCTTATATCATATTTAAAATGTGTGAATAAAAATGAATTTAATATAAATGAAGTATAAAAAAATAGCTGGAGTTTGAATAGTTAAATTACTTTTTCTTCCTTTACGGAATTTGAAACTAGAAAATTAGGAGATGCCATATATAGAAAGACAAACCAGTGGAAGCTGCTCATATTACATCATTTCAAATGTTTCACCGCAAGCGAAGATTACTCAGAAAAAGTATTGTCATTGGCAGTAATTTCGACTTCGAGATTTTGATGATTCCAGTTGCTCTCAGATTATACCCGGGTCCTGAAAAAAATTGGGGAGGATTTAACGTCTGTGTGCCTTATTTTATCCGGTTCTTCTGTATGTAGGAGAGTATGGTAACTCACAAACTCTAAAATCTGGATACATGAAATACGGTATGTGGGCTTTCCTCCTATTCAGTAGTTCTGTTTGGAATTTTGGATCAAATCCATCGAAATGTAAACTGTTTGTCTATCCGTGTGTATATGAACACGATAACACAGAAAGGCAATGAGCGAGATTGATGGAATTCGGTGTGTGATAATAACATAAAAATTGTATAAATTTGTATACAATTTTGGAAGAAATCCAAGAAAGACTCTTTGTCTATGTGTTCCTAAAGTAAAAGTATGCGAGAAAGTTGATTACAGAACACGTCTGATATTTTGAACAGGATTCTGTGACTGACTTGTTTACAGAGCAGAATATTCATATCATACATAGAAGCTTGGATGCAAGTACAGGAACATGAATTATAACGGAAATAGGTAAATAAGTTAGATATATCCATCTCCACGGGAGCAATTTTTGTCTTTATATGTCTCCGATATGCAATTCGAGTAGAACAAAATTAGTGGTGTCTCAGACACACACCCATATCTGGTACCGTCGGCAATTATGGATATAAGGTTCTTATTTATTTTTAAAATTTATTTTGTTTATTTCATAGTGGCAAAGAAACATGAAGATGATGGCGTCGCAGTTGGAGACATTATTCGCATATACCGCATTTCAGTATACGCTATTCGCATTTCCCTAAAATAAATATTTATTTATTTTTGCAATCTATGGTTTTTTTTAATCTGTCCATCTCTTCTTATGGCTATATAATTCAACTCATTTAACATCTAAAGACTTTTTTAAAACCTTATATGGCATAGTCGGTAGGAATCGAACCTACGCGGGAAATCCCGCAATGCATAGGATGTACGTACTCATGCATTCATTCTGTGTTCACTTATTCGATTCCTAACTATTATTAACTAATTTTGTGGAACCGATACGTTTGTGCCGTCGATCGAAGTATAAAGAGAAGAAGTTAAAAAGTATTAGAGGCAACATTCTCTGGCATTTAACAGCATTTGTGCAAGACGATACTTAACCCGATTTTAGACTTAATATCAGGGTTAGCATTTTGTTGCAAAATAAGAACGCTGCAGTTTGAATCGCCAACGATAAAAGGTCTATAGATATCCGCTCTTTGGACGACATTTTGTACTTTTAGACAGATAATGAAATATAAGAATGCTACCTATTACTCTCATGACGCAACTGTGGTAAAACAAGCTTCATCCGTGCAAAGTGTAGAAGCATCTTAAAAGTAAGTGACAATCGTTTCAGTCCAGAAATCATATTCTTTCAATGCTGACGTACTAATTTGTAAGAAATTAGAGATACTTTAAATAAATACAATTCAGGATCATATGAGAGAATCGCAGCAAGCTCGCAGTTTACCGGCGAAGGTTCAAGAGAGAAAGAGGCAGTTGACAACGGGTGCCAAACTTTTATCAACTCAGAAAGTCGATAAAAGTTTCCCAACTTTTCTTGTTGAAAAATAGACGAAACGTCAACAACTGCTCTCTTTCTTGAGGTAACGAAAAGAAACGAATACTTCAGTCATGTGAAACTTTTAAACGAGCAAAATATTTTGAATATCTAATACGAAGTTACACAAAGCAATTTTACCTCATATCTCGGCTGATGCAAAAACTTCTCAACCTCCAAGTGACTGAAGATGAAGTTCAAAACTATATCCTTATACCTGGAAAAAGAAGTAGAAATATTCTTATAACGGAGTAGAAGGAGCTATATCTTCAATTGAACATCTAGAAATTTATCTAAGAGAAACTATGTTGATATACTACTTATTTTTTGAAGTTCACTGCATTTTCAATGAAGCGGGCAGATTCTATTTACCTATACCAGTCACAATAGAATAGATTCATACTAGCATAATACATAGTAAATGCGCTGCGCAGCACAGTGTGTTATTTTCGTAATCTAGAGGGACAAAAGTCAATTTTCTCACTTTTCTACGCAGGTGAAATTTTTGTTTATTTGCAAAGGGAATAAACCATATTTTCTGGAACTAATGTTTATATTTCAAGAAATAGCACCAAACATTAGACAAAAGAGTCGGAAAGGCCGACCACCTGCGCTCTGCCTGTCAAGTGTTCTAAGAGTTCGTTTCAATCATTGGAGTTTGCTTGATGAATACGCTGTGTTTCTGTGTCCTAGTGGTGGTTGTGTGTTGATATTATTTTTGTAGAAGTATCAAGGTTAATTTACATAAGATTTTTCTTTCATATATGTTTTTATTTAATCATGAGCACCATAAGAATTGATCGTAGTTTTTTCCGAGTGAGAAAAACGTATAAGTTAGTTTGAACTTGAGTTTTAGTATATTAGTGTTTATATCGCATTATACCAGTGTGTAATTGTGTTTGCCTGAAAGAATTACTTGTAAATTATTGGATATATTAAAATTTTCTTCCGGAAATTTGCGGAAGTCATACAAATTTTCCTTCATTGCAGACGACTACTCAAATTTTGCGCCGAAATTTTTTCAACGTTTGATTTGCTAACGCAAAAGAATCAAGAACGGGTGCTTTGCTAAGTTATATATTACAATAATTTGGTGCCCGTCTCTTTCAGAAGACATTTAAAAAGTTTAAAATTTATAATCAGAAGTTTAAGCCAGAAAATTGAACAAAAATGGTTGAAGTTGGGCAGAAAAAGGTACGACTTCCTAAAAATGAATTGTGATGAATAGTCGTGGTGGTCACTACATCAATTTATAATTTTGTGGTGTAGTTGATTGATTTTTGAATATTCAATTTTGATTATCATTGATCAAGATTCAGTTCATTTTTACACCACACAATATCTAAGCAATAACTTGCATCAAGCAATTGATTTTTAACAAATAAAGAATTTCAAATTCAATCCCTTATCTTTCCTAGTGCAATAATTTTTCTAAATGCGTTGTGATTTTTTAAAAGCAATACCCAAGGTTCAAAAATTCTAAATTCTTCCAGATTCATGAATACACAGATTTCTCAGCAATGCATAAATAAATTGACAAACACAAGATTTGAGATTTGAAAGGCTAACGCTTAATAAGCAAATTGATTTTATACATAGAAATTTAAACAATGCCTTCATGAAAGTTCTTGAATATGCAAAAGACTGTGTTTAGAAAAATTTAACTTCTAGAGGGGCGCCACCTCATTAAAATAAACACATATAAAAAATCATCAAATATACTTCAGCAACTTAGCTAGATGTGAGAAAATCATCAGTAAATTTAAAAGGATGTCATGCCATCTATTTTACCTACACATATCAAATCAAATCACCAATGTAATGAAATCATCATGTAAGATACTCTCAACACTATCACTTATGTAAGATGCAATTAAATAGAATCCATCTCAAAATTATTAGCTGCACACAAAATAACAATCAAAACATGAAATTGAGAGATTTACCAGCATTTAGCAATCTTATTTTAGATATCTTAGACTCCCAATATCTTTAGCTGCAAAAATATTTTTCTCATATACTGTACCTCATTAAGATTAAAGATTTAATTTTCTTGCATCAAAAAAAAAACAATGACCTTTAAAGTCAAACTAATAATTTAACTCTTTGAATATTTACTGCAAACTAATTGCATTTTAAAGCACGAAAATCAAAGCACTACATTTAATCATTTAAATTCAACTACAGATTAATTTCAGAATTTCAAGTTAATCATTTAAAATTCAAATTATTGATCTTCTAGAGTTTCCAAGTAAATTTTACAAATTTTCAAATTTATTAAATAGCATGGTAATTAGGTTCAGAACCCAGGTCCCAAGAAAGAAACATTTTTAGTGCACAATTTTAAGGTAGTTCCATATATAAAAAATATTAGTAAAGATGTACACCTTGAAAGAACAATATTTGAATTTAAACATATGGAAATTAAGCAAGGTGATAATGACTCCCAAAATTTAATCCTCACTCAAAACGTCAGCATAAATAAATATTACAAAAATTGTGCTCATCTTTTTGCTGGGGGCAAGCTTTTGACAGGATCGTTG
Organism: Araneus ventricosus; assembly: GCA_013235015.1. Classification (NCBI taxonomy): domain Eukaryota; kingdom Metazoa; phylum Arthropoda; class Arachnida; order Araneae; family Araneidae; genus Araneus; species Araneus ventricosus. The sequence goes on from BGPR01005663.1 coordinate 62,134, forward strand.
ATTCCTCCATGACACGCATTTAACTTACATTGAATTTACGGCAAGCGAGATGTTGATGTTGCTTCCACAAGTGGCAAAGTTCAACGGGAACCTTTGGCTGGGCAAGCTTTTGACTGGGTCCATTGATCTCTCCATGTTAAGCGTAGAATACTCGCCAGTGACATGTTGTTGTTGCTACCAAAAATGGGAAGGTTCAACGGAATAATGTAGACTTTATAAGTTCAAAAATTTAGGCTCTCGGCCTTTCGAAACGCCATTTTTAACAGGAAGTCTTTCTCGGGCAAAAATCTTGCACAGCACCTAAGTTCAGACAAGCAGATCCTTTTGCGATGATTATCTGGCTAGCAAGCTAGTCATCTCGATCTAACGTCAATGAAATAGGCCCGAATGTCAAATTGGCCCATATCCAGTCCAACTAGCACCCACGCAAAAGCACGGTCAGAGCACTGAATTAAAAATATGCATCAATAAAACATGGCAACCCAAAAACCAAAAGCCGAACAGCGTCGTCATCTCCAGAAATCCTTTTTCCGCGCTTAAATTTTCTTTGGTTGCCACTTAGTCGGAATCATGATCTAGTCTTTAGTCCTAATTTGCATAAACATGCCGCTTCTTCTCTCGGCTAACTCTCTCTGACTCCTTCCTACCAAAATTTTTCCAAAACTCCAATTAATTTCCAATCCCCCCAAAAATCTACTTATACAAAAGCTTGACGGAACGAAAACCGCCAAGAAAAACTAAACACTAACCCAATTGCGTCTTACCAGATTTTTTTATTCTACAGTAAACCCTTTTAAAATCTTCGCCAATCCCACTTTACACCATTGATACATTTAGTCGCCAAACCAAAAACAAACTTAGCGACACCTCCCCCAATGAAAAGCGTGTTCTTAAATGGTCAAAACGGGTCAAACCCTCTTCTGCGAAAGAACTCCAACAGCCAATCCCAATTTGATTTTTGACCCCAATTTTTTAATAGCATCTTCTCCCTCACGCGCAGCAGGAGGTCAGCAGAACCCCAATGCTTAATGTTTCCCAGGAAAATCCAACCCCCGCAAACGACAATTCTCACGGATTCAAAATGGCTCGAAATTGCCAATTAGTGGGTCAAAACAGGACACAGCTGGGCATTCTTTGCCACTGACCAATTCTTATCTGTGGGAAAAGAATTTCTCTGGACCCTTATTTGCAGCTGTGACTTTCTCACAGATAAACAAGGCAATAACCCCCCATGGGAAAGAATTTAGGAAATCCAGATGCTTTTTTTTTTCAAAACAGTACTATGCCTACCCGAGAAAATTCGCACAAAGAAGGGGACGGGGAAAAATCTATAAATTTGAAGGGACGGTTACTATAGTGCTGTTTCTTAAAACCAGGATTCGAACAAAGAATGTAGTAAACACACGGCTTTTTACAGTAAAATTTCTGCAGTGCAGTTACGTTAAATTAACTTACACATCAATAAATTAAATAACTCTGAGAATGAAAAGAATTATTATTATTTAAGTAAATAGATTAATTTTAAATAAAACTTGAAAGAGTGACACGACAGAATTCTTTGTGGTTAGTTGAATGTATATCATTTCCTGATATTGCCACAGCGAGTATAGAAACTATTTCACATCCTGGATCGCGTAGAAGAACCGGTATACCACAAAAAGAGTTCCAAAGTTGCAGCACCAAAAAAAAAGACGGGGAATTCAACACATCCTAGAAACATCAAGCCAGGAAGAGATATCGATGGCTGCTGAAGTGCAGCTTCTCAGAGAAGACAAAAGAGGTTCAGCAGCAATTGTAAAAGAACTCTGCGATTTTTCTCCCAGAAGAGGAACAACAATAAAAAAAAGCGAGGAAGCGTTTTTCAAGCCCAGAGCGAAGTTGTCTTTCTGAAGACCAAGTGCTAGCTTTGATGGTCAACTCAAATTTGTCAACACATCAATATAAAGTAATACGGCAGCAAACAAACAAAATACATAAGAACATGCATCCAGCTTATCATAAAATTAAAGCGGAAAAACAGTTGTGCTATCCGAGTGACGTCAATGTAACAGAAACCTTCGCAGAAGTAAAATTGCAATCCCTAATTAACCACACTATTATGTGATTGTACAAAGAGCAAGAAGATGCCTTTTAATCTATAAGAGACGTGAGAACTCTTCACATAATTGTGAAGTGGGGTCGCGGTGGGGCGGAACAAAGTAGATATAAGCAAAAATTTTCAAGTGAAAATTGCTCTGAGGAAAGTTTTCTCCCAATGTATTCATGTATTCTTCCAATAGGTCAAGTTTCGCGAGAAGCACAAGAGGCCAGAAATAAGCACAACAGGAAATTTTGAGAACTATTCACTAGGAGAACCTCAAGGATTGATACGAATAAAAGTTTAATTAATACATTATTATTAACTTCAGATCCATTTATAGTAAACTTGCGTGCTCGGCCAAAACTCAAATGTGGAAAAATCAGTAATAAGTACGTGAGCTCTTGGAAATAAGAGCTCCAGCTCCAATTGACCAGCAATCTTATCAGAATCTTTTGATGCAGAAGAATCTGAAAATGATCTCGAAGAATCTGATTTAGATTCCAAATAATCATCTAATTAATATTATATGTATAATATTATAAAATACTTCTCATATCTGTCTTTCTACTTGTTTTGTAATTACAAATTTAAATACTTATAATTTTTTATGGTTTACTTTATTTCATCGCGCATTGAACCTCAATAATGTTGTATATTGTTATTATTTATAATTACATTATGTTAAAATGTATGTCTAAAACCTTTATCGTGCTTTTATATTTCACACAAAACCCTTAATCGTTTATTTAACCCACTGAATTTGGATTAAATAATTTTGCCCCTCTAGATGACGAAAATAACACACTGTGCGCCGGTTTAAATTTGGGATTTATTGCACATCTTTCTCGGGGTAAGACAACGTGCAGTTAGATGAAACCCGGAATGCACAGATATGTTTATCTTGTGATTATGACGTTAAATTCTGATTTTATATATATATGTTTCTTTCAGAACTGGTAAGTTAATACTGATTCTAGTCCTCTCTGTTGGTTTCAAAAGCATTTTAAATATATTTTTTAGGAGAATATGTCATGTCATCATGTGATCGTGGTAACTAGAGTAGCGTTGATTGTATTTGAACCCGCAAGTGATATGTTGTAAGGAAGATAAAAATTTGCTGCCGAGTTCGCAGACGGGCCATGCGGCTTTCTTCTTTTGCTACCTCATAATTCCCTGATGATTGAAGACGAAAAGGTAATTCAAATTGGACGAACTCTCGCCTCATCGTTTCGAAAAACTTTTTTTGTGAAAGTTTTTAGATAACTGCAATTACTTTGAAATTAGGGGCTGAAAAGTGATTTCAATTCCTTACTTTGATTGATTTTAATCTGAGCTGGTGACACATGTTCAGAAAGCCTCCATCAGTAGCATCATCTTTCATCCTCATGATTCCAAGTCTTTAGAAATCAGAGAAGGAAATTTCGAAGGGAAAGTTTTCCTAAATATCACCAGCCGTTAGGCTTCCGACGGGATATTTTTTAGACACCTGTGGCATCATTGCCAGCTGTGTTGTTAGCAGTATTTGCATGCGTGTCTACCCCGCCCTTTTTGGTGATGTCATCTCTTAACCAATGGCGAAGGAGCAGTATTTGAAGGCGATGTTCCACTTGATCATTCTCTCACTTTTTGTTATCATCTCGCCTCGAGCGTGGTCATATGATGTAGCAGTATAATTTGTATTTTAACTTAATTGTTGGTCTATTAAACATATTATTGTTCTAAATTTGGGTTTTCATTCCTGTGTTGTTTGCACTCTATCACCATGAAGTTAACCCTTCTGAAGACATTAAGTGTAGTGTCAAATATAATGTGAAGCACGGTGGTGATTATAGCTGGAACCTCATTCCACGGCCATCACTGTACATTTAATCGATCTTACACGACACTCATGGTTCATCTACCGGCACCTTGGTGACCCGGACGTGATTTGAACACGCAACCTTCTGATCTAGAGCCACCTCGTCTCCATTCTTCCGGCAGTCGATTATAGCCAGATAAATAGTCGGACAGGAGGGTGAAACAGATATAATGCTTTTCCAAGATAATTTAAAACATTTAAAAGCATTTTTTAATTTTTAGTTTTGGTAAAACCTTTCAACAAAAGATTTCATAAATGAAAATGCGATACATGTTTTTATGCTGACTGTTTACATATAAAAAAACTAGAAATAAGCTTTGGGTTAAATGACAAGTATTAAATAAAGATTTCAACGCCGCCAGGTGAAAAAAAATTAAGGTAATATTAGTGATCAGTGACGACATGCTTTTTAATAATTAGATAAGAGAATCTTTTAGCGATTAAAAAGAAACTATATAATATGCGTTTAAGGTTAACGACAAATTTCAAATATGTGTAACGATACGCTTTTAAATAGGAAGCCTTGCTAATCTATGTCATTTTTGGCAACATCATGTTACTTTGCATAATTTTTAGCAGATTTCTACCGTTATTGCCTGATGTATTATTTTATACACAGTCTTTTTTTGAAAAAAGGCTGGACCAAAATGAGGTCAGGCATATAAGTCATTTTCATAACATGGGGTCCGAAATGTAAAGGAGATTTGCTACAGGGGGGTTGTTTGACAGTGAATTAAGTAAAAGAAAGGGATCCATCAAATGAAATGTGCAACACAGATTGAATGGAATACAAATTTACAACAGCTCAACAACTCAGTTGCATAAATAACAACATCACAAGTCGTATGCATCATGACATATACAATAATGGCAAGTAGGAGACAGTATCAACAATAAGCCTCTGTAGCCCTTATTGTAAGTATTCAAAGAACTTGCCGTATAAGGCAATAGATGCTTCACATGCTGATTTTCATAAAACCGGGTTGTTGTGCCATTGTAAATTTATATTCCATTCAATTTGTGTTGTACATTTCTTCTGGTGTATCCCTTTCTTTCGCTTATTTCACTGAGAAATAGACCTCTGTAGCAAATCCCCTTTACATTTCCGCCCCTATGACCTGATGCGAAAATGACTTGTTTTGGTCTGCCTGATCAACCCTTTAATTTTTGGCATATATTTTTGAAACACCCTGTATATGTTTTCTAAATATAATGTGCATGAAAGTAATATTTAATAGCTTTAAGAGACGCTCCCAACGTCTTCTGCCACCGTCGAAGTTACCAAAATTCGATTTTCGACGGAAGCCCATACCCGTCACGTTCACGCAGAAATGGAGACCTCTCGAGACTTCCCAGCCGCCGGTCAAACAAATTCTCAGACATAAAAAGCCGCATGTTTTGTCTCTCCGAGAGGGAAAGTACTACCTCACGGACGGTGTCCGATCTCTCGTGAGGAGGGACGAGACCCACTGGGTGAGACTCTTGGAATCGAATGTGCGGTACTCACTGGAATGCACGCACCCTGTACTGCGTGGACACGACTTGCTGCAATGAGCCACTGTCACCCGGCATTCGAATCATCCTATGAAAGAAATACTGGTAGAAATTTATTCCAAAACGAATTTGGGACCTTGCTCGTGGTGTTCCAACAATGACTGCGTGCGATGGCTGGCGATTCGGGGAGTCGTGCAAAGATTTTACAAGTATGAAATCAACATGCTACTACACTGATCCTGTTAAAAAAATTCCTTCCGACGTTGTTTGGACGTTTTGTGGCGTCTAGAAGCATCCTGTTGACGTTGCAGGGCTCTACAACAAAATTCAAATGTTACAAATAGAGTCAATCCACGTGTCGCCACAATAGGCTGACAAATATAGCTGCGCGGGACGTCTAGCTATACATTGTCTCACGCTAAGCAATGAGGTCACTTTATTCTTCCTGCTACACGATAAGTAATGGATTTGATAATTAAAATGGCACGCACTTAACGCTTGTCACTTGAGCCTGAATAGACAGCAGTCTGTTCCTCCTCTTTAATAGTTTTATTCTTATTCAGGAGCCCATGGAGAGGATAGCTTCGTTAAAAGTTTGAGTGTTTTCTCTGTGCTTTTTCTTTTTGTTGCTTGTTTGCTATTTTTTTTATTTGCTTTTATGGGAAAAAATGTTATGGAAATTTAAGGTCATACGTATTTCGAATTCTTTTTCCGAATTGTATAGATTTTTCGAACTTTACAACCATGTTCTGTTTTCACAAAATGAAAATATCTCATAATATTGAATGGTTGACTATATTGTTAACGCTTGGTAAAAAAGTATTACATAAACAAAAACTCATCCAAAGAAAAACTGTAACTTTTACAAAGTTTCAGATTAGAAGAAAAAAACATTAAATTAATTACTTACTTACAATGCGCATCTTCGCCACACTGGAAAAGAGTAGTTTAAATATTAGTGCAAATCTTCATTTTTTTTTAAAAAAAAATAATTATATAAATTTCAAATAATACACGAACTAAGTGTCTTATTGAATTAATTCATTTAGAATCATGTAAACAATATAGAGAGGATGATTTGTAAAGTCGGTGAGTTGAAGCCGAAAGGTCGTTGACAAACATTAAGGGTAGGTTCGTTTTTTTCAATAGAACATGGGGGTGCAAATGCAGTGGGCACATAGTCGGTTAGACAAGTAAAAGAAAAGCTTACACCGAATAAAACTTATAGCACATATTTAGTGAAATATAGGTTAAAATTCCCAGTTGCATATTTATTTTTAAAAACAATTTCAAATATTTCTTGTCTTCCATAAGTTACAAACAGGAATGAATGATGTTTTTAATCAAAAATTTCTTTTGCACAGGTCCAGACTAAAATTAATTGAGAAAATGGTTCCATTTCAAATAATAAAGATAGAAGTCTTCGATAAGCAGTCACATTTTGATGGAGATTTAACCCTATGAGCTCTATCCCGCCTCAAACCGCCTTATTCCACACAGGCCGGAATCAGGCGGTTTCGGGCACCTGGGTGAATTTTACAGGAGGAAATTAGTTCCTTTCTTTGTTGACAATTGATCGCGCAACCGAGTGTGTCGTCCTCCTGGAATTTCTGTAGAGAAAGGGAGGATTTCTTTCTGATTTCATGGATGAAAATTTACTCCAGTGTTTGAGGCACTTGAATTCTCACTCTAGCCGGGTTCAAAGAGTTAATCCCTTCTGGTTCGGCGTTGCACGTCATTCGTTCGGCTTTTTTGTGTGCGTACGGTCAGCATAGCATCTCATGCGACGAAGAGAAAAATTGCATCTTTGACAGTGAATTCGTCGCATCTTACGCGTTTCTTTATATTCCGCGATTTTGACAATGTAAGCAATAAAATAATCGGAAAGAAATTAATTAAATTTGGTTTTTACGCTCTGATGATCAAGAAAGATTGTAAAGCTGTTTTCATTGTGAGGTGGAAAAACGATTTTAAATAACATTTTTTACATAACATTAATAATTCTTTTCATGCAGATATTGGTCTTAAATACCTCAAAGCAGTAGATCTGAAAAATATATTATCAGAAAGTATTTTAATTTAATATAAAACTTGGGAGCATTGCAGGGAAAACGGGAGATCAACGAACGTTATATCACATGCATGACCACCAATAGGTCAAGCAAAAACTGCTTACTGACAAAAATATTTGCATTTTCAAATTCAGGATAGCACATATATCAATTTTCAGCAATACAAAAACTGCATTTTTTGGATGTAAAATTCGGAAAAAAAATCCGATTAAGAAGTGATTAAGTGTATATCTCATTGCTCAACAGCAGCATAGTTTTCAAATTTCGAATGAACTATAGGGGAAAGTGGGCAGCTAAGGTTCGAAGGCCTGTTCGAGGTAAATTATTCGACATAGAGCTTGTCAAATTTTACTAAAATATTCATTGTTTATCGGATTACAATATATCTTTCCAGAAAAGTCACAGTTTCATTACTTTTTTATTAATTATTTTTTTTTATCAAATAGTTTAACAACCAGGTTTTACCCCACTAGTGACGTAAAACCGGGTACATATGTTAACGCTATGGTAAATTAGGAAAATTCGTTTTTCAGAGGAAAAGTTACAGTCATTTTCGTTTTATATGACAATTTAAGAATATTAGCTACAAAATTCACATGTAAAGCCAGTTGTCTTCTTTCTCCGCGTCACTGCAGCTTTCGTGAGCACAGTTAAGACAGTTTTTACATTGCATTAACACTTCTTCTTTATTTAAATTAGAAAATGCATCATTAAATTATAAACAATCAACGTCTGATGTGTTTTTATCATCTTAATCAAGAATCATCAATACTGTCTGTCCCGGTCTTACGCCACTTGGAGTACCCGGTTTTACCCCGAGTGCAGAGGTTATGAAAAACGATATAGAAACGCGCAATTATTGGAGTAAATCCTTATTGTTTGATAGAGTATAAATCCTTAGTAAACGTATAATAAACTGGACTAATTATATTTTTCATAACTCTAATGATTTTTAAGTAAGAATAGTTTAAAATCAAACGGACATTAGAGGGCTGACTTTTTAAAACAAATAAACCTTCACAGCTACAACTCGCCACTATGACTGTTCTTTTTCTTAAATAGCAGTGTGTAATTCAGTATCTGTCTGTTAGATAGGAAAAATAAAAGCGTCTGAATCTAGGTATTGGTTTTACTCCACTCTCCATTATTTAGTATTTAAATACTCAGCTGTATAAAATTCAGAAATATTTTTTTTAAAATTCTATAAAAATAAATCCCTGCAGTGGATACAGAACGATAGCATACAGGAAATCAACAAGGATGCAAGAGGGGAGAATCTGTTGTCCTGCAGCGACCTGTTTCGATGAACAAGTTGTATTATTCATCTAAAACGTAGCAACACTTTAAGGGACAGAAGTCGAAAATCTTGAATTAAAAGAAAAATATCGAGTAAAAAGTCTTACTTCGATGGGTTCTTAAAATGCATTTTCAACTTTAAATGCATTTTACTTAAATAGAATTTAAATGCTGGGAAATCACCTCATTTCAATGAGCAGTGAGCCCTCATATTTGGTAAATAGGGATTTGAACTCTATATTTGCCCCTGTCGGTAAGCAGCCATATTTCAAAGGATAGGGGAAAGTGGGGTAAAAGTGATTACATAAGACTCGAAAGCCTGTTGGAGCTAAACTAAACGATATAGAGCTTGCCCAATTTTATTAAAATATTCATTGTTTATCGGAGTACAATATAACTATGCTTTCAAGAAAAGTCATAGGTTTACTACTTTTTTTTACCAATGATATTTTTATTAAAAAAAATCATACCTCACCGGCCACGTGGGGGTGTGGCCATCCACACACTCATCAAGCCGGTTTACCCCACTAGTGGGGTAAAACCTAGTGCACAGGTTAACTTTATGTGAAATTAGGAAAACTAGATTTTCAGGGGAAAAGTAGCAGGCATTTTTATTTTAAATAACAATTTAAGAACATTAATTACAAAAATCACATGTAAAGTAGTTGTCTTCTTCCTCTCCACCACTGTAGCTTTCGTTAGACAATTAAGACAGTTTCTACATTGGATTAACCCTTCTCATTTATTTCAATTTTTAAAAACATCATAAATATAAATAATCAACGTCTGATGTCTTTTTATCGTCTTTATCGGAGAATCATCAATACTGTCTATCCCAGTCTTACGCCACTTGGAGTACCCGGTTTTGATAGACAATAATGTCTATACACCGTTTATAGCAAATAGTTACATTCTGAAAGACATCGTGACCATTTTTGAGAGAAAACACTCAGGGTCTTCAATGCACAAAAATGTTTTTCTTTATAACACAAAATTGGGTTAAACAGAAATGTCCCGTGAACCAGAAATATATTTTTTAGAAATCAATTTTTAATTCTTTTTTATACATAGAGTTATGTTTTCTTTAAAGTAGAGATATTTTATTGAATCGAAAATCTACTTCAGATAATTTATATAAAGAATTACATTTTTGCAACAAATATCCATTTTACGCACCAATGTTTTGAAAGGTTGTATTTTTACAGCAAATAACAACAATAGAATTATGTTATTATTCTGCTTTTCTAGAAATATCTAATTTTATAGGATTCTAGTCTTCATCTTAAAAAAAAAGTGCCACAGTAATGAAACTAATTAACATTTTTAGTAAGAGAGGGCGACACTTGTTCGTGCGCTCATAACAATCATTTAATCCTTTCCGATAATGCGCCCAAAATCAAACTAAGAAACCGATAGAGTCTGGTTAACAATGAAGTCAGTGATGTAACGAAAAGTAAAGCCGGGAAATATAGAATAGACATAAGTTATAAGCAGGTTCGTAAAGACAAAAGATTTCTCTGTTTATTGCATTTCATTCAGATGTGAGGAAGAGGGGCGGAGATAATTTCTCAACACTAAGTATCATTTGCCCTCATTGCGTCACTGAATTCAGTGTTAAGAATAGAAAAAGAGGCCATAAGGAGCTTCGCGAAGATATAATATTTCTGCGTTAAATGATTTTCGTTCTGTACATATTCGTAGGAGTTAAAATAATTTTTCTGTCCCAAATATCGTTTACCCTCATAACACCTCTGAGTTTAGTGCTAAAAATAGAAAAAGAGACTCCTGTGTAAATAATTTTATTAATTGAAAGTCGTTTTCAAAAACAGTCTATTAAAGGATCTTTCTACTTTTGGTTCCCATTCACAGAGTAATTTAACAGTTCACAGTTCATAATAGTTCTTTAACATAGCATAAATGCATTTTCTTTTTCATTTGCATTCTTTTATTTTTATTGAAAACTTTTTTGTTAAAAATCTTCTTCTGGGAAAAATACTTATTTCGTAGCTGTATTGAAACCTTATTGGCAGGATATCGCCATATTTTACTGTATGCAGGTTAGAGAGACTATGTTTATGAGCTCTAGTTTTCGATACCAGCTGTATTTTTTGAAGTTGACGGTACAAGTAATATCCATATAAAATCATCTTTCCAAAAACAGCATCTTCGGATGAAATTAAAATTCATTTCAGAAAATACAATAGAGGTTATGAAAGAAGACGAAAAATATTCATTCGGCAAATGCCGTTTTATGATCATTGCAGGTTTCTTTTCTTAGAATTTTCAGTTTTCAGGACTTATAAAAGAGTAACATCTTGGACATTTGTTTCTCTTAAACGGATTGGATATTCTTGCGAGCGCAAAGGAGAAGACATTTATGAGATAACATCCCGTATTTGAGAATAAAACACCAGTATTTGTGATATAACTTCTAAAGTTCTTTATATACATAAGTATCTTTGATTTCATGGTCTAATAGAGCAGGAAGGATAGTACGCCAAATTCCACCTCTATTCTTCATAGAATTTATGGCTGAAAACTAGTGCTGGTACTAGGAGTGTTTGCAAAACGATGTGCACAAGAATATATGAATTTCGGCCTTTTCAGCGTTGTGAGGATCTTGTGATCACCCCCATCGGCGAAATTGATAGACTCGTCAAGAAACGACAGGCCACGAGATTTTCGGAGGAACTAAAACGGAAAGGAAAAAGATGGGCTCTGGCGCCGGCGTGTTGTTTGGTTAGAGGTGACTCCATGTTTTGTGTTATTCTATTTTCTTTTCAACCTATGCACATAGTCCAAGCATGCAAATATTGTATATATTGTCTTAGAATATATCTTTTAGTCGATAACCTGCCTTTTTTTCTACACTAAAATTCCAATCACTTACAATCATGATTTGGCGGGGGAATGAAAGAGATTAGGCCTAACAAAGGGAGTGTGTAATGCTTTCGCATCTACAGTCTAGCAATTGATCTAGTGGATTACAACGAAAGAAAATTTACCTTCATAGCAAAGCAGTACATTTTGGATATCGGCACTTGGAATGTATTTAGAAATTTAATTAGCATCAAATAGTTCCAGCTAGAATAGCTCATGAATCTCCAACGCCTTTTAAGTTTGGATGGAGATGATGCATTGCTTAATAACTGGACTCTACCAATTGCCCGATTGCATCGATGGAGGTACGTGTTTCCTACCTCTGCAACAGAATTGCCGGGTTACTTGAAGATATTCAAGTTCCCATGTCTCCAAGTTATTCCACCACGATGTGCCTGCAACCTAAGTCAATATGGACATCCATACCAAGATAGTTATTTCGTAAGATACTTTGTTCACGTTCCATCCTAAATAATCAGATCTTTCTTCATTGCTCTTCCGTAGGGAAATTTAATAGGAGTCGTATGCGAGATCAGCTGATTGACGATCTTGTAGTCCTACTATATCTAGAGGAAGAGTATATAGGAAGATACTTCAATCCGTACTCGGCTTTTAAAGGCAGTATCGACATTGTGAGGGAATATTTAAGCATTTATTATGATAGCCGTCACTGTGAAATTCTCTGTTTCCTTCATTCCCAATTCTGACTGTATCATCGACCACTGAGACTATTGCGAATAATTCTGGATTCGGTGAGTAATTACATCCACTCACGATTGAATTGGTAATTTTATGATAACCCGTAGATTCTGCCTATACAGAAAGTAGATTGATTTTGTGGGCAAACAGAATTACATCATTTTTACTGAAACCCACGGTTATTGTTTTCATTCCATAGTTTGCCAATAAAGTTTCCATTTTTAACCGAAAGACCACATTCTTTTGTAGTATTTATATTTTATTATAAGTTCCTCTTCGGTTGCTTCAAATTTGCCAAGATGTAGAGAACGTAATCGTATGTTTAAAATGTTTTGATTTAGTGTATCCTTTTTTCTGTCGGAGTCAGTTTAGAATTCAATCCAAATCTTTTGATGTATCTACAATTTGTTGCAAAGCGGAATCCCAAACTGTCAGGATCTTTTCTCGTTTGCACCTGATGCCATCTTTTTGATTTTATAGTTAAGATCGTTTGAATCGCCTGAGCTCTTCTAGAAAGAGAAGGTCGTTATGTTTCAAAAATCGAATCACTCAATGCCTTATTTCCAGAATTATTTGCTTTAAGTGTTTTACAAATGTCACCTTCAATAGGCTAAGAAGATTCAGGATCAAATTCAGCAAATATATAATCAGAATAATCTGAACAAACATCATCATTTGCTTTTATTTTGAAATCAGGTTCAGCAAGTTGAGGCATTTCAAATTCCTCTGCTTGGAAAATATTTCTAACTTATACAGCGACCGAAGATCACCATAAAATATGCCATACGTTTTCAACGCAGTAAAAACCAAATGTAGACAACCGTCAAAGATGAAAAATCTGTTGCCATATTTCAATCGCCCTTTTCAAAAAATTTCAAATTAGAGCACAAAATTCGCAAAGTATAATCAAATTCACTTTTACAAATCTCAACTAATAATGATATATGAACAATGTTTTTCATAATTGTTATTATCACTGCTGTATATTATAGCGAATATACATTACTTTGAAGTTTAATTGTTATTAGCATTTTTGTACAAAAATGAATGTTCATGACATATGAACAAAAATAGAAATGATTTCCTCGGAAAACAATGTAAGTGATCTTATTGGACGTGAGACCTAATATACGATATTATAATCATTAGTTCAATACAGGATGGCAACATGATTTTTTTTAATATAAAATAATATATATTCTTTAGGGTTATATATGAGTTATATATAGGTTAAAAGGGATGTATAAATTCCGTAGGGTTATAATACGTATTTTAAGTTTCGGATAAACTTTTTAATTAAAATGCATTCCTGAATAACCTGTTTTAATCTATAATTTTAATGGTTGCTCGATTATACTGCTGTAAAAATTACCTAAGTGTTGAAGGGTGATTTACCATCTACAATTATTTTTCCTACAACAGTAAGTTGGCCAGAATTATTATATAGAATGAGATTTTCTGGAGTTATTAGCTGACAATAAAGATCTTGTGAAGACAGGTGATGAGAATGACAGCAGAGTCTCTTTCCCTCCCCCCCAACCCTTCAAACTTTCACAGCATACCAGTGAGAAGACACAAGAAAAGTGGCGATAGAGTCGTAACGCCGGAAAGGGCAAGGAGATGAGTAGATGCATCGAGATCACTGTTCAATGAAAATGGCAGTACATTTTTTTCATTTTATAATACCATTTATGGCGAGAGGGGAGAGAGAGGGAACAAATATTAACATTTGGGGGCTGCTTCTTCTTTCAGCGCCACTGATTGTTGAACAAAACATTGTAACAGACGACTAGTTAGTGGTTAGTTGAACCAATTTACGTTAATATTTAGAAGGTGAAAGAGAACTATATTGGAGAAGACCTCTTAATTCTGAGCAAAGTTCAGATAACTGAATGTGGTACCTAAGCAGTCATTCCACTATCCAAATTTCCACATCAGAAACCCTCTAACTATTTAGCATCAGGTCCGCTTGCATGGAGGATCCCTGACAGATTTGGTTCTTGTAACCATGAAGCTGCGATCCCAATGTCGCAACCCTGCCATCATGCGACTGCGGACCCAGAGGATGCCGTAGAGACCAGATTGTGCGAGACTTAAGATTTTGTGTTAGAAATGTTTAATATAAATATTATAATTAATATCCTTTTAGAGATTTTTTTATTAAAGAATGTCCACATACTCTTTGCTTCATTCTTGGCTGTGAAATAAAAAGTTGCTCAGTGACGACGTTACAAGGGAAATATGATTACCGTATAGTTTTTGACAATTCCGTCAAGGTAAGGATTTTGGAAGCCACTTTTCAGGAAATGAAAGAGATACATAGGAAAATATAATAACTATCTTGTTACTGTTAATTATTTTTTGTTAATAACATTTAGGGGAAACTAGGGAGAACGGACCCCTAGGGAGACTTAACCCTACGTGATTTTCTCAGCTTGTGAGATTATTGGTAATTTTTGTTTGCCATTTTTATTTGACCTTTGGTCACATGGTCATTTTGAGGGGATTTTAATTCCATTCTTAAAAGACATCATAATGATATATAGGTAAATATGTTTTGAGATTCGAAATTACATTTTCATTTCTCAGTGGATAGGAAGTTTACTATTGAAGATGTGATAAATTAAAATATTTCTGAGTTTTAAGCATACTTCTAGCTTTAATTTGATATATGGAATTATGCGGTATTTTAATTCTCAGTGGTTTAATTTTTAGATTATTTAGAAAAAGTCAAGTTAGGGCTACTTGACACTATCAAAAGCTATTGCAGGTTCAAAGTTGTAGCCGAACGAAGCGCATTTTGTGGTTGGGATCAGTTTTCTGCTGCGTGGAGTTTGTCGGCAATATGGCAACTCAAATGTAACGAATAATTATTTAAAAATTATTCATTAGTAATTATTTAATGAATAAAATTTCTTTTTAATTTGATAATTTAAGATAAGGCAAATAATTATTTTAGTAAGAATTTTAAAAAGAATTGAAATTTAATTAATCTATTTTTTCCTCACCTGAGAAAGAAGGATTTATTTATTATTTTAATAAAATCAGTGTTCCCATAGATTGCAACTATTGGATGTTGCAGTTTATTCACCATTTAAAAATTACTACATTCAACATTGTGTAAATCGAATAACCATTGAAAAACCAGGTGTGCAACTTACAATTTATAATATTGCCCAGCTTGTGGGAAAAGCCTTTCCTCAAGCATTTACTATGACCAACATAACAAGTGCCTTTAAAGTTACAGGAATTTGGCCTTTTAATGCCAATAACTTCACTGACACCGATTTCATGTGTTCATCAGTAAGTGATAGAACGAACCCAGACGATGAAGAGAAGCAGCATATAAATGCAGATGTTGTAAGCCCTTCAGTTAGTTCAGAAAAGGAAATAATCAATTATATCCCTCCAATATCAGGTCCTTCAACTTCAAAATCCTTTGCTGTTACACCTCAGGATATCTTGAACATCCAAAAGCACAGGAACGAAAAATTATTAACAGAGATTACCAAAAAAGAAAAACTATGATTGTCACTGATGCATCTAATAAAAATAAAATTGAACAAAAGCACAAGGAGCGCCAAGGAAAAAAAAGGGCAGAAACAAGAAAAATAGACATTAAAAGCAGAAAAGGCTTTGTTTGTAAAACAAAGTGAGCAAACAATAAGAAGAAATTGACGAAAGTAAAAAAAGTTTAATATCGTTTTTCATAATTATGAATTAATTACTTGACATATATTATTAGTTCCGTAATGTTACGAACTCATCCAATTTACACAATATAAATTAATTCAGAAACTTATATTTGCTCAAAAGAAAATAAATAAATAATAAAGTTTTTCTGTTTTCAATCTGACATTTTTTCTTGCGTTTAAACTGTATTATTCTGGGAAGAATCTACCATGAGTTAAGGCATTATTATATTAAGGCTACTGCAGGGTCAAGTGTCCCTAGCTTAGGGTCAAGAGTCCCTAGCTTAGGGTCAAGTATCCCTAAGGTTATAGGGACGATTTTATGAAATGTATTTATTTTATGATTAAATTATATATCAGTTTAGCATAAGTACATTTACTCGTCTTAAAAACAAGTCTTTTTATGATGATAAATTTCAAATATTCAGGAAATATTAAAAAAAAGTAAAAGTAGGGTCAAGTCTCCCTAGTTTCCCCTACTGTGTGGTGACAAAGTGCTTGGCAAATTATTGAGGATCAACAAAAAGAATATTCAACTTACCGTTGCAGTCTGATAGAATGCGACTTCGTGTCGTAGACTATAGGAAATTTCGCTGAAAGGTTGAAATATTAGTCTCAATATAATACACATTGCACAGAGTAATTTAAATAAACAGATGGAAGATATAGCAGCAAAAATTGAAAGTGGGATCCTTTTGTGTTCATAATGTAACAAGTGTCTGGAGCAATCTTATTTTTGGAATCCTATGAACATCTTTCAGGAGGAGAAAGAATTGACGTCATTATAACGCTGAAGGTGGTTAGTTACACGTTAAGTGATAGGTGCACTTACGTTCATAATGTGGATTTTGTGCAACTTGAATTGATACCAATAAAAAAAACCATGTTTCAGCTTTTTTATTTATACAGAATGCCCACTTATGTTCCTTCTTCCCTTAACTCACAACGATAGCAGTTGTAGTCATGAAAGTAGTAAGTATTGGTATAGTAAGGAGGTTATGCGCTACGTGATAAGAACTTTTACAGCGCCACTTCGCGTAATTAGCGTTCATATATCGAAAGCAGGAAGGTACAGGGAAACAATTCATTTATAAAATAGTACAGCATTATCGATTTAGTAAAAAAATGACACCTTGTGGCAGGTATTAGTATATTACCAACTCCTAAAATATTCGATGGTATTGCTGGAGGGGGGGGGGAAGACTCATCGATATAAGACGACTAGTATTTAGTCAGTGGCGTATGTCGTGGTTCGTTATTAATAATTATGCATAATTATGAATTTTAAAAACTTTTACTTAATACTTGCTGATATACCGGCGTTGCTCGGGATAAAAATATTTTCAAGTCTAAGTACTCACAACACTATAAACTTAATCAAACAGTTTTTCGCAGCAGCGCTTTCGTTGATTTTCGGTCGTCCAGCCCGTGTTGTCTGATCCCCTCGGCCAGCAATTAAACCTTTCTATTTTTTATCTCCGTAGTTTGAACAACCTGGTACGAATTTAGCAGTCCTTGGTACTCCATTTGTCCCATTCCATCATTGCTACGGTGACAACAGAAGGTCTTTCGTATCTTTGTTTTTCTTTCTATTATCCGGAGTAACATTCTCTTCTTTTTAGTGTTTATGTGACTGACCAAAAAAACACCGTATGTTGTTCTTCCTTTTTCTCCTTAGTCTCTCTCACTCTGGTAGGAATCGGACTCAATAATTTTGAATGATTTTACACACTCATTTGGATCACTTAAAAATTTCTAATATTAACTGAAACATCACATAGAGAGAGAGATTAGCATCATTGGACTTTAACAGTAGTAAAAAACACGAGAATCAAGGATTTGATAAAATTATAAATCGGTTGCAATATAATTACAATAATAGAAACATTGTTACGATGGTTTATAAATCATCTTTGTGCAATATGTAACTGAGAAGTTATTGGCGAAAAACTGAGAAAACATGACAAACATTCGCTTAATTTTTGTTTTTTAATTAAATATCTTAAATAATTATTTGGAAATTGGAAAAAGCACAATTGACCTAGAAATTCTCGCCAGAATGCAGGGGCGGCTCGTGCATAGGGACTGCGGTACTGTAGCACCCTCAACTTTTTCTATTGAGTAAATTTAATTTATTGCGCATTTAATATTTCTCCCAACAATCTAACGGAATTTTACATTAAATGATTTCATCTTCAAACAAGCTTCTAGGAATAACTGAGACAGAAAACTATATAAGTTCCCTATCTTAATTTTCCACTACCCAAGATGATGCGCAAAGGAGAAAGTAACTTCAAATAAAGGAGAACTGAGTATCGTTCCAGCACCGAATTCCGTCTGCGCGCATGCGTAGTTATAGAGTGCAGGCTTTCTCTTATTTTCCCTACTGCGTTTGTAAGCTAAAGGGGAACTCTAGAGTTCGACAGCATCAGTTGAGCTAGAAACAGAGTTGCATACATTTTACCAGAGCGGAAAATTTTTCGCGAGCTAAAACTTAGGAAATAAGTAAGAAAATGAAAGAAACTTATTGCTAAACAAAAATTTAACTGAAAAACTTTTTGTCAGCAATTAAATTTGAATGAAAGTTTTTGCAATGAAAAGGATTTTTTTTTTGATAATTTTTAGTTATAAATGGTGATGAAATACACACGAGATATCTTCCGCCATACAAGTGTTTTCAAAATTTCATTTTAGCATATTTCGAGTTTAAATTTTTTTTATTAAAATTAATTTATTAAAATACTTATCTATATAAGAAGAGAAATAATGTTATAAGTTTAATCATTAAATATGAAGCTACTCAAAGTTAATGAAAAAAAGACACAAAATGTAAGTGGCACAAATATGCATCATGAGCAGTGAAGTATTAAAAGTTACAGCACCCACAAGATTACATAACACGAGACGCCACTTCCAGAATGTCATGTGCAAATTTCATATCGCCGCCGCTCACCATTTAGGTGGAGTTCTTGTGACCGTCAGACAGACTGCCCTAGATGCCAATCTTCGATACTTGCAAAGTAAATCACACTTACCGGCATGCTTCTTGACACTGTAATGAACACTTCTTAATGATGTCGTCAGACGGATAGGTATCTGAAAGATGTATATTCTTACAAATAAATGGAAATTTCGAAATCATCAATAAGAATAACAAGAAAAAATCTTTCATTTAGTGAAGAAATTTGCTTGAGAAAATCCTGAATTAAAGAAAATAATCATCAGATGGCCCGGGTGAGCCGGGATAATCATGTTTTGTAGGATTTTTGAGGTTGGAAAAAGTTCCTGCATATATTTAAGTTTTGAATAAAATGTCTCCATTTCTACTAATAGTTTAAGAGATTAAGTTCAAATATTTTTTAAAAAATAACTAAATTTACTATAAAAATAAGATTTTCTAATAAATTATTCTTTCTAATTTCTGAAAATGAAAGAAAAATAGATTATAGTTTCTTTATATTAATGATTAATGGCATCTTAATGTCCTATACCTTTGAATAATATTAGATACTTCGTGTATGTATCGTGCTATCATGTCAACGAAGAGATGTTCGGTTTAGCTGGGACGGTTCCTGTTCATGATTATACGTTCCTGCTCGACTCTTTCCCTTTCAATATCTCGTGCATCCCGAATATGAAATTCTGACAATCTGCTCATTTTTGAAGAGTACATTGTTCAAATCATTTCAATATTTCTGTAACGTCTACACCAATTACTCTATGTGCTAAATATACGTTTCCCTATAAAAAGTATTATATTGAATTCTCATCAATAATGTTACTAATTATTTATACATTTATATACATATGATGAATTCAATACTAGCACATGGGTTATCAGAAACTGAAAAATTGTTTTACTCTGCGGAAAATGAAGATATCTTTGTGAAAATTGGTCCAAAAGTATAATTTGGAAAAGTCGCCAGTTTTTGACTCAATGTCCTGGTTTCAAAAATGTCCAGAATCTGAGTATATTCTCCTGATCCTTCTTTTTCTTAACAAAAAATTATCTCTATCAATATTTTTCATTTACGCGGAATGCATTCACCCCATTTTATCGAATAATGGGAGATCGGTATTGTAATTACTTTGAATAAATATCTTAATGCGTAGGCTTGTGCTATCATCAGAGTCTCTCGATTTTCCGCTATGCTCGGGTTTCAAACAATGTCTTGGTTTTGTTCTGATTCTGAGTATAATATGCCTGATTGTTCCGGTTTTCAAGAATTAAAAAATTCCATTCTAACTTTAAATATGGATGGACAAGAACTCCTTATGTTAGTGAATCATGGAGTTTCCAGCATTCGTACCATGCACTGAAAACTTTGATGGAAACAGGCCACCAAAAAAGTTATTTTATAATTGCTATTGCACTATTTTTCCTCTTCGAGCAACATTAATGCCGCCATACACATTTTCAGAACACATAGATGAGGTTTGTAAATACCATGTTTTAATTCAGTATTTATTTTTCATGATGTCTACCAGTTATATCTGATTTAGTCACTTCTTTAAATTAACACTTGTTACAATGCATCAATGCACAAATTAGAAGATTCTATTTCTTTAAATCATAGAGTTTGATTTTTGTGGGAGGAAACTTACTTTCATCTTCACAAATTGTGTAATTCCCAGGATAGGAGATGGTTTGAGCTGCGCAACCTTCTGTTTCTAGCATGTTGTCCATTTTACATTTTTCCATGCATGCCTGCGAAGAACAATTTTTAAGCTAAACTCAATGCATCGTATTCTTAGAAACAAAGCATAGAAAGCTGTGCATTCTTTGAATATTCATTGATCAGGAGAAAATAATTTTGTGCACAGCAGAGCTATGGTTATCCGAAGTGAGAGTAAGGAATGACCTGCTTAATTTTTAAGCGCTTTTACTAAGTTCGAAATGTTTTATGTTTGTATGCATGTATGTAAGGTTGGAGTTTTGTGATCGATTTTTCGCTCACTTCTTAATGCACTAGAGTTCTGAAATTTTGTATATTTATTGGGTGTTGATGATAATGCAATATTTTAATAATTTTAGAGCTCTATATTATCAATCTTTTAAAAAAAATTTCGCAAAATTGCGTTTGCACACGATAGGTTTCATTGGCGCCATCTATAGTATTTTTGAGAAAATACTTGACACAGTAATTTAAATGTTTCAATAAAAATAAAAATAAGTATGTCCTATTATAGATCTTTTTAAAGAAATTATTGCTGGAATTAAATATATTCCAATACGTACATCTTATCAGACATTTATCAATAAAATAATTGCTTTAGTTAGTTGTTGTATAAAATATTTATAATACTTAATTATGACATAAATTAAGGACTAAAACTAGAAAATAATAAGTAAAAAAAAACTTTTTGAAAAACGTTTTTACCAATGCATTAAAAAAGAAAATAATAATTTTTCTCAAAAATCTGGAGGTCAAAACAAAAATGTTTCGGCATTCCTTCTTCAAAAAATAATTACCAACTGGGAAATTTGCTCTAATGTTTCCAACATACTGAAGTGGTATATTCTTGAAGATATTAAAATATGTTTAGCTACATAGAATGCACTTCCTAAAAAAAACACAGCGGCATGTTTCAAGCATGCAGAATTTTAAAAAGGAAAAATAGTTTGGAGAAGCTACTACAGATTTAAACTCGCCAGAAACAGAACCTGGTAACTGGAGTATTATAGGAAAAACAATTTGCGCTTAAAATTTCCTTTCTGGAATAAGGGGACGCTGATGAAGATGTAATTCTGTGGATTGATGAGGTCTTTACAAACAGGTTTCACTCAACAGAGGAAGACCAAATGGATTTAATTATCGGGAAGACTCTTTAGCAAAAAAATATAATGTAAGCATACTGCATTATTGTACATTTTACAGTTCTTTAAACATTCCGGTTTTAGATATTGCGGCATTCCATAAAGTTCAGAATTTTATTTCGACGATGTGTAAGCAGAAGCATTCTATGTAGTATGTACATTAAAAAATTTTTAAATAAAAAAGAAAAAGAGGTAAGTATATTTTGATTTTTAGCATTCTTTAATATTCGTTATTTTATGGTGATTCGCTTATAAGAAGAATTCCGTTAAATTGCAATTTTATCCGGAATTACCCAGTGTCATTATAGCGGCATTTTACTCTATATCTTTCTAAACTATTACTGTAAAAATAATAGAAAAAACATTGTAAATATCCAAAATCTGGCCTAGAATGGTCAACATGAGTACTCACTCTCCCAGTGAGAGGTCCATAGCCGCCATTTTCCTTCCATAGCTTCAGATAGTCAGTGCAATTTGTCTGATAGGGCGGGGGAAGACGCTCGGTCACTCGCTGAAAAAAAAAAGGAAATTCGAATCTGTTCGAAACATCGTGACATGATAATTTTTTAAGTCCTGTCTTCACCTGACTTGATTGTTTCAGACGTAGACTGTGCGTATCGATTTTTACATCAGGTAATTTACAGAAACTCAATGAATACATCCAAATATATTTAAACAAAGAGCAGTAGTCTTTAATCTTCGGTCCCGCGCAATATAAATCGTAACAAGTTTGGGCGCAGCTCATCTGTTAGTTAAATTTTTGCTTAGGCGTAATGAAAAGCTTATCAAATTGAACTAATCGGTCATACAAAGGAATATTTGAGTTTTTAAATATTCTTTTTGTATTTCCCTACAATTTCAACTAACAAAATGCCGTCGAATTCAGGCGAGAGTTGACATTTGTTTTCCCATAAGGTTCCTTAGCAATGACAACTTTTGTCGTTGAGAGCCTGAAATAATTCGATATTTATGAAACAATTTATTGGAAACAACGTTCAATGCCATCGAATTAGGGTCTGGGACACAGCTGTATGAAATTTTGCAGGTATATAAAAAGAAATATTGAGAAAAAATTTGGAAATGAAAAATACAAACGTAATTGGGCGCAATCCATCTTCCAGATTAAAGTGTCCCTCACATACAACGAAGCAGCAATAGAGCAAAAAGAAAAAAAAACCCGCCCACGATACTCTAATGTGAGTGGTAGGGAGCTTGGAAGCTACTAGAGGTCGCACACTTTTCTCGGTAACACCTGCACTTAGGCACAAAAAAATATGGGTGCTTCATCTCAAATATTAGATGCTCCTGCCGGAAGGTTAAAAATGGTCGAAATTTGAAAAAACATCTGCGACATAACTGATGGACGTATGACATTTTTAGAAAAGAAACTGAGCTACTCTCTTCACATCCCTATAGATGGCGCTGTATGATTGTTATATTTTTGAACTCAAACTCACTTCCTATTAAGATCCTGCTGTAATCGCTGTTAAAATAATGTGTGCTTATCATGTTTAATCTATCTCACTATTTCTTTTTCACTTTAAACTTAAATATAATAAA
This sequence comes from Araneus ventricosus, assembly GCA_013235015.1. NCBI lineage: Eukaryota > Metazoa > Arthropoda > Arachnida > Araneae > Araneidae > Araneus > Araneus ventricosus. The sequence continues at coordinate 85,583 of BGPR01005663.1, forward strand.
TTCATATATTCAACAGAAGCATTATAATGATCCATTTGTGCTTTGGATTATCTTATGAACTATTCTATATAGCACTGCGCAACTGATGCACCATGCTCTAAATGCGTCAACAAAAGGTAAGCAATTCCTTTTTCGCTACCTTTGATCAATTTTAGTGCATGTATAACAATAACTACTTTAACAGATTTTCAGTTAGTTACTACTTAGACAGTTGAAAAAAAGTGTGAGTGAAATATTTGGTGAAACAGGAAAATTGGTCTGAATTTGTATAGACCAAAAAGTTGTATATAAAAGTATTGTTACAAATTCTGTCTAAAACTGTAACATTTCTACTTGTTTCGTCCTTTAGACAAAAACGGTGACAGGATGCTACGGGAGTGCAATTCGGGTCTTCTAGTGAAATTATTGGTATTCATAGAGAACTCCCACGGTGGTCTAGAGGTAAGGTACTGGCTGCAAGCCAGAGGGTTCCGGGCTCTAAATGCGATTCCACTGAAGATCCGTTGTCTATTGGGGCTGTTGCACGCCAACTCATACGTAGAAGATCCAACGTTCTCCCACTGGAGTGGTGCAGAAATTTAGAGAGAGTTGTGGCAGATCGGTTGTCTTCCTTGTCGTCTGAGCGAGGGACGTTAATATAAATAAACTAAACCGAAGAGAAACTATTTTATTCTAAATTTCTTCATATTGGTACCGTTCTAAGGAAGATATCCGAATTTGATTTAAACCACAGATCTTTAAAAAATTCAATTTCTTATCTTCCGTAGATTTTTTTTATGTTCACGGTAGCAAATTTTTTTCACTACATTCAGGGTTTCAAAATATTTTGCAGAAAATTAATGGAAGTGGATAAATTGTTTAAAGAAAATCTTAGCATTTGTGAACGCTATTTTTTAATCAACTTTAAAGTACATTAAAAATTGCAGTTATTTCAATGACAGCTTGAAGTTTCTAACTATTATTGTAGCTACATTGTCCATTTAGAGCTGAATAAGTTGAAGGCAAAAGCAACTAAAAGTAAGGTCAAGTTTTGGTACTTTTTCTGTAGCTTGAAAAATGTCAAATAATATTACTAGAAGATTCCTAATAATACTCTGTTATTTCGAAAAATCCTTACTAATGGAAAAACAATTGACTTTTTTTCTATAAATATTTGTGGTAATATATAGATCTTAATTGCTTACATGATAATATTCCAACAGTTACATTTGTAACAAGAATAATTTAAAGATATATTTTGTATTCCTACAGTAAATATTGTTCAGTTATTAAAATAATGTTTCTAAACAGGTAGTTATTCAGGTAATGTTTGTACAAAAAGACGTTTAAACAAGGCAATATTATGCGACCAGTTGGAAATAATAACCAACTTTTTACTTTTTAAGGAACCAATAATTCTTCCGCATTTACAATCTTTTAATCTTGTGCACATTGGAAATAATAAGAAAAAAAGGAAACTGATTGTACGATGAAATTGTGTTAGTCCTTCATTAAGCAGATAAGATGCATAACTGCAACTTCCGACTACAGCTATGCGTTCCTTTACTCGATAACCAACTATTTAACTTTAAAAATAAAATTTCATGTATTGATGTTTTAAACTTTATGGTAGCGGTATTGAAAGATCTTTTCTGCATTTAATTTAATTTTCCAAAGCAAATTAATTTTTTTATGAATAAAATGTATTTTTAATTTTAAAATCAAAATCATGAAATTAAACTGGACCTTTATGACAGCAACTACCGACAACCGGCTTCGTCCAAGAAAGATAGCAAATGGGGTTTAAATACTCTTAGCTTTAGCGTTTGGGTGTAGATATTCATCTCATACTGACAATCAAAAATCAGTTCATTCCATGCTACTAAATTATGTTGTAAAAGAATTTTCAAAAGATAACTCAATCAGATTATGTACTTCTACAGCAGAAGAAGTAAACACAGATGGAGCAGTGGCATTAAAGAATTTTGAATCCATGTAAATTTTTTTTTTTTGAAAGTATGTTTCTCAATCCAGTACAAGTGAAATAATTTGACAAGAGATATTAAAAATTAAGCTTTGCATGAAACATAATGGCGCAAAAATGCAGCAACTTCCAATAAAATACAAAAGGAAGATATTTTAATTACATAAAAAAGAATTTATAGAAGAACCAGAAGAAGTAAACAATATCAATAAAAATATACCTTTCGCGCGCAACGCAGCAGCATCCAGTTACTGCATTAGCAATATTGCCTATAATCAACTAACCAATTAATATACAATCAAACAACAAAAATCAGGCTTCAATAAAAACTATAACACATTAAGATTAAACAAATAAAATGGAAAAAACGATAGAGAACTCGAATAGCGAAATTTTTCAAAGTGCCACTCGCCATCGGAGTTCTAAAGTGGATAAATTTTCTGTCAAGGGAATGACTTAATAGTCAAATAATATTCCCTCTGTGGCCTGAATTTATCCAACCTTAATCTATTTTAAAAACCTTTCTTAAATAAGAAAAACTAGTTACTAGCAACAGTAAAATTTTGAATTTTCTTAAAGAAAATAAAATATATAACATTAAAACATTTGATTTTGAGAATCTATTTACTAGCCTCCCACATAAAAAATTAATTGAAGCCTGCTCAAATTTATATGATTTATTCCTTAATACTGATATGATAGATAAAAATAAATGGTTAGAAATTTACAATGTTAATATTTGCGAAAATTATCTCTTTAATGGAATTGACTATTATAAGCAGTCTTATGGCATTCCTATGGGTTAGTTGTTATTCTATTGCATTGGCTAATGCATTTCTTCATTCATTCGAAAGAGAACTTACTAAGAGTGAACTTATTTACGGTTATCATTTCATTGATGACCTGGTTGTGTTTAATTTTAATGATTTTGAATCTTTATTTAATTCCTATCCAGAAGAGCTTAAATTAAACAAAACCAATAATGAAATTAACAAATGCAATTCGTTGGATTTGGTAATTGAAATTTTGGATTCAGGTGTCTCTATTGGCATTTATGATGAAAGAAAAGAGTTTAAATTCAAGGCCATTACACTTTGTGATTTTCAAACTAATCTTAACATTAAAATTTTAAAAAACACTATTTATTCTCAAGTTAATAGAATAAAAAATATTTCTAATAAACATTCAACTTTTGTCACAGCTATTGATAATTTAAATGATAATTTAAAAGAAAACGGCTACTTAAATAATTTCTTTATCTATAATAACTTAATGAAACCAGCGGGAGTAGTCTCCCCTAAACTTTCTCGTACACTTTCTAAGTGGAGATTCGTCAAAATCTCGAGTTCGAATTTTTTTTGACGATTACAATACTTTCTCTTTGCATACTTCGTATACGAGAAAGTGAAACAAACAAACAAACCTGAAATCAAATATCTGTTGCCACGTTTAAAAAAAATATCACTTTGAAGCAGGTGCGATAAAATAGGGAATGCAATGAATACTAAAGCGAAAATTCTGCTTTGGAATTGAATTCCCAAGAAAAAAATTTACACTACCACAACCGTAACAATTGCAAAAGCGTGTAAATAAAAGATTTTCTGAAATAATGAGATCGATTTGAATTTTATTTACAACAATAAAAAAATTGTTACAATTTATGTTTGAAATCATTATTTATTGTTGTAAATAAAATTTACAACAATAACAGATTGCTACCAGTACGCATGCGCATGAGAATCGGATTAAAAGAAATTGAATATGCAATTTTAACGCCTCTTTTTGACGGATTTGGCCCAAAATTTTATACGGTCCTACATCCATGATGATAAAACTGTGTACCAAATTTTATCCATCTATCTATTCAAGTTTTTGAGTTATAGTGTTCACATGAGCGCGGACATACAATTATACAGACTTCCCTTTGACGGATTTTGTCCAAAATTTGAAAGAAACCTACAAATTATGTTTAAAGACCATATACCAAATTTCATCCCCGTAGCTCTAACAGTTTTCGAGTTATCGTGTTCATAGACAGACGCACAGACAGACAGACATGATTCTAAAATTGTGTTTTTCGGACTCAGGGAGGTCTAAAACGTGGAGATTCGTCAAAATCTCGAGTTCGAATTTTTTGACGATTACAATACTTTCTCTTTGTATCTTCTCTTCGTATACGAGAAAGTAAAAAGGATTGAAGTGCTTAAGTGCTTCTAAATTTCTGTTAATTTAATTCGAATTTCTCTCAATAGATGGAGCTAGGTTTGCTAGATTCTAGACTTAATATCCTATGTTCCTGATTTGCTTCGATGGCATTGTTTTTACTTGTATATTTGGCAGAAGGTAATGTTAATTTTATCTTCTTTTTCTATATTGGATTTGTTAAAGAAGACTTTCTGAAGTTTTTCTTATTTAAAAAGGGTTTTTTTCCTACATTATTTCAAGTATTGGATAAATTGAGGCCACAGAGGGAATATTATTTGACCATTAAGTCAATCCCTTGACAAAAAATTAATCCATTTTAGAACTCCGATGGTGAGTGGCACTTTGAAAAAGTGCGCTATTCCAGTTCTCTTTCATTTTTTCCATTTTATTTGTTTAATCTTAATGTGTTATAATTTTTATTGAAGCCTGATTTTTGTTGTTTGATTGTATCTTAATTGGTTAGTTAATTATAGACAATATTGTTAATGCATTAACTGGATGCCGCTGCGTTGCACTAAAATGGCATATTGTTATTGATATTGTTTACTAGTTCTGGTTCTTGGCAACCATTGTATGAAAAGATAGGAGGAAAATTTATCGAGTCCTTAAAAGAATTGTGTCAATAGTAATAATTATAAAGAAAAAATTTTCAAAAATTCTAAAACTAATAATAGCCATGATTCATCAATGATCTAACACATTCATTACGTAAATAATCGTAAAGAGCTCTGTTATTTGGTTAAAATAAATCACGAGAAATTGAGGTTCTGGGGGCCTGTTGTTATTGACTCGATTTTCAGACAGGAAAGTTTCT